>OZ024890.1:39025425-39225425 GCA_964017195.1 Siderastrea radians
CTGATCCTTGCATTAGCGTTCCTACAGCACCAACGAAGCTCATTAACATATGCATTCCGCCAAGACGAAGGATGACATCTGAGAAGTCATCAGGATGTGCCCATTTCATTTCCACAGCTAGTTTATATAGTTGCTGGTCACTTGTAAATATAGTGTTCTTCTGGCCTCTTTCCTTTGTTAGACGCTTTGCTGTCAAGATTGTGTCTGTGTCTGCGTGTTGTATCCATTGTACTCGGGACAGCTCGATTCCTCTTCTGTGATATCCAGTAGAAAAGCTGTATCAAGTTCTTTAGCTCGCTTCTCTTCACTTGTAGCACCACAAAGAACCTTTAAAAGGAGAACATTCTTCTTAGAGCAATTCTCAGGCATCAGCACTGTCTTTGGTCCCTGGTAACGGCACACAGGAATATCATATTCAACACCTTTACCCATGTCTGACTTCTGTATTCGCGTAATAGATTCTCTGCGAGTGTTCTGGTCATCGTTAGGTGCCGTCTTGGGCTGGGTTATGAGCATTGTTAGTGAGTGGGTAGTAACTTAGCCATTTTGGGAAGAAATATCTGCATCAAAATTATCTGCCACTGTCTGAATAAGTCCAAAACGTCCTTCGTGAATGCCGCTAAGTTTCAGGACTTTAGTAGCTTCTAGAGCTGCTGATTTCTTGAACCACAGAATTTCATCATAAGAGCAAGTCACCCCGAATCGATACAGGTTGTTTACTATTGATTTATGATCTTTCAGCAAATTCCCACGAGCTATCTGTAGATTGGTAGGTTTGCTAGAAAGAGCACTAATGTTACTATGTTTCCACTCAGGAGTGCAGGAAGAGTGTTTTTTAAATTGTCAGTCATAGCGGCTAGAAGATCCATCAGAGTGAGACTGACATACGTTGACATATCCTCCTCTGTGATCCTGATGTCATAATGAGAGCAATCAAACTTTATCCCTTTCACCTCGCTGACAATCTTCTTCGACAAATTTTCAATCGGCGTTTCTTCCTGGTCATTTTCTGGAACTTTTAAGAGATTTAGCACAGTTGTTGCATCATTATTGAAGACCACCGTACTTGCCAATCCAGGAGAGGAAAGGACTGCAATTTCATCCGGAAAATGTTCTTTAATCTGTAAGAGCAGTGCTCTTCGAGAAGCTGGTACAGATGATGAAGCTGAACTGAGTTCCACAAACGTGATTTGTCTTTAACCATTTCTTCTGTAACACTATCAAATGCTGGATCTTCATTTACATTTACCTTACTCGCGTTTTGGGCTGCAGCTATGGAATTAGCCGGTATGAAACTTGTCATGCAGTCCACATGTTAACGGGCATCTGCGGCGTGTAAATCACTCAAAGCTCCCTCGACACGAAATCTCACCTGCTCTGCTACATGGTCTTTACGTTGATCAAATACCTTAAGGATAGATGCTTTAAACGACTTCTTGCCTGGTCTTGCATCTGCAGTTCTGCACAGCACTGCTCTCCTTTCATCGATCAGGGTGTTTTTTGTCTTTTTCAATTGCACAACTCTCACCACAGAAAATGCACTGTTCTGTACAGTTGAGCGACGTTACTTTATCGGCGGTTGAGACGGGTCAGATTCAGCAGCAGAACGTTCTCGTTTTCTATGTCTATTTAATCGTTCCTTGGAGGTATATCTTGAGACACAGTTTCGGTGGCATCCTATCGTCACATTTGGATTGTCCCTCAATTTCTCTTCTAGAGTCAGATAAAAGTCATCTTTGTACTCTTTACTAAACTTGACAATTGTTTGGATTCTAGCAGGTCCTGCTATTGTAAGATTGCCATCTTCACAATTAAACTTGGACTTAAAAAAGCATCTACTTGCCATCCTTATATCTGTAAAATCAAGATAATAAACAGCCCTCCAAAATCAACTTGAGAGTCAGATTTTTCTTAGACATATAACATGGTGGGCTGACAAAATAACCTCTGACAGCGTGTAGATTATCTTGAGATATATCTAGTCCTAAAATATCTGTGATGATGTCGAGTGGCATGTTTAAAAACATGAAAATATTCTCAATATATAATCATTTATCATGAATCTCTGTGCTTTCTCTTTCTCATTAGCGATATGTTCCCTACAATTTACAGTGCTGAGAAACGCCTATTTAAATGAGGGACAATGCAGAAAGAAATAAAAACAAGTTTTCAAATTAAACATTAGTTCAATAGTGATCTTTTTTAAACGAATTATATCTTATACTCAAGTTTACAAATCTTTAAGCCGGACGTTTTTCAAGCGGATGGACTTTTTCGGTCAAAAGGCGTTCTGTATTTACGTTTATCGAGCACGAAACTTGCACAAAATACTAACTGCTGTATAATAACAGAGAATAGGAAGAAGAGATAATATAAAACCTTCTTAAGGGTAAACGTACCTTTGATACACTAGAAAAGTCATTTTATAAGACAAATTTTATCGAAATACTTACAGTCATGACAGTGAAGTGAAGGCAGCCATCTTAAATGACTGGGTGACCTGGGTACTAGTCCCTAGTCCATGGATGAAATGGTTAAACTTGGATTTTTTTTCGTGGCTTCAAAGAGAAAAGGAACAAGAAACGATCGATCGATCGATCGATCGTTTCCGAAAATTCTTGTTCCTTTTCTCTTTGAAGCCACGATGCGACTTGTTTTCTGTACTGGTTACTTCTTATGTTCTGGCATGATGTGTCTGTCTTCATACTGATGTTGAAATGGCAAATCGACCAGAAAAACACAATTGGCTTCAAGATATTACTCATAATATAGAACACCAAAGGGAACAGGCATAATTCGGTCCTCTTTGTTCCTCAACGTGACCAAATTATACTTTCAAAGTACGTTTTCCACGCTAAAACCGCTAAACCCTTGGGAGAAAAGACTATGGCATCACAGGCCAGAACAAAAAGATAAACTTAACCTTTGTTGTTTTACGAAATAACTGTGACTTACAATACGCCGTACATGCACTTTATATTCGTTGTAAACTTGGCAATGGAATACAATGAAGCCTTCTATAGCGTTCATAGACTGAAAAAGGCGGTCACTAGGTCACCAAGACTACACACGAGTGCTACAGAACTTTTCCCTGATGTTAAAGTGTTTAACGGTCTCAGCGTATACCACGTATTTCAACTGAATCTATCATTAGTACTTCTAGCTCCAGCTACTTTCTCTATGATGATAAAGTGTGTAACGATTTTAACGTATACTACGGATATGAACTGAATATTAATATTAATATTATTATTATTGTTATTATTTTAATTAATTCAGTTCATATCCGTAGTATACGTTAAACTCGTTAAACACTTTATCATCATAGAGAAAGTTAATTTGTAGTAATACTACTACTACAATTACCATTACTACTCTTACTACTACTACTACTACTACTTCAACTACTACTACTATTACTACAACTACTACTACTACTACTACTACTACTTTCTCTATGATGATAAAGTGTTTAACGATTTTAACGTATACTACGGATATGAACTGAATGAATTAAAATATTATTTCATCACTTAATTAATTCAGTTCATATCCGCAGTATACGTTACAATCGTTAAACGCTTTATCATCACAGAGAAAGTTGTGGTAGTGGTATTATTTATTATTAAATTAATTCAGCTCATATACGTCGTATACGTTAAAAGCGTTAAGCACTTTATCCTCACAGAGAAAGCTGTACTATTAGCGGCTGTAGTACACATAGTAGAAGGAGAAGTTAATAAATTCAATTAATATACGTAGCGTACAAGCTAAGAACTCTACCGGTGATGTTAAGGTGTATACCGGTTTTAACGTGTTCTCCGTATATGAACGGAATAAACTAAAACACAACAATATTTAATGAATTCATCGTGCTGAACTGTAATTGGTGGTTTAGTTCCCAAATGGTCTTACACGTTTCTATAAGAACAAGCTTAGGCCAATCCAAGGTGAGTTCCTATTCCCTTCGGCCTGCTTTCGAACTGTAATTGGTCTACGATCATCTTGGGGCCGCATTAAATAGAGGGAAACATGAGCCGAGTACTTTAGTGCGTTGCTTAATTTTAAAATGAGCAAGCCGTGCTCCCAGCTTAATAGTAAGCTTATTCGTGATAAAGC
Source organism: Siderastrea radians (assembly GCA_964017195.1). Taxonomy (NCBI): domain Eukaryota; kingdom Metazoa; phylum Cnidaria; class Anthozoa; order Scleractinia; family Rhizangiidae; genus Siderastrea; species Siderastrea radians. The sequence continues at coordinate 39,029,545 of OZ024890.1, forward strand.
GGAATGTAGTATCATCGCAAAAGTTGAGAAACAGTGTTCTGTCGTCGGATTTAAGTGTGTATGGCGTGTAAAAGACCAGGAAATAGAGAATGCATGGAACTGGATCTGCGAAAAACGAGACGAGTGCGATCTGAAATTATCAAAAGTCAACGGAGTCTGTTTCTTCTTTTCCTCGATAAGTACGTCAAAATTAGACACCAAAAAACGAAAAACGCCACAGAGATCACAAGCACTAAGAGAAAGCGACGATTCAGGTGACGAGTCTGCAATTAGTGCTTCGCAACTGTCATCGCCAGGCAAGAAAGTATTTCCAGCCATTTCGTATTGGGTGGCATGCCAAACTCCAAACGGATCAGAAATGAACCCGCTAAAACTACAAAGCGCGCTTGGAAGCTGTGGTCTAGAATTTTATGTTTCAAGAGCGACAAGAAAGAAGGGAAGCCACGACCTAAATAAGCTTTGTCAAGTACTCAAGGACCACAAAAACCCATGTTTAATGGAACTCGTTCAAACGTCCTATTGGCATTGTTTTCGGTGAGTAAGTCATTTCTAATCTTTTAGTCAAATCCAATTTTCAACAAACCAAAACTCGCATTCATACTATTTTCACACTCAAATTCACAACAAAATGAATATCGTACTAGCCCGTTTAGAGCCAGTTGTAGTCATTGATATATTTTGAAGCGCTAATTTGTAGCAAACTATAGGTTTCCATCGTTTGGTGTAATAATATTTTCTTTGGGGAATAAAGCAAAAAATTACACTTCTGACGTTTTATTTTCGCATTTTTAGTATGTTCATTAGTATCTGTAGTCCATTTTGTTGTCATCCTTTTGTTCAGTTCTGTAACTACATTTAATTATTTATACGTCTTTTGATTATTTTAGTGTAGTTCGTTAGTGCCTTTGATGTATCTATTGTTTGTCATTGGTCTGTTATGTAATCGCCTTTATTGCTGTATTGTTACTTCAGGTTTCGCAGCTTTTGGTTACCTATTTGTTTTGAATTTTTTCTTCCTTTTTTGTTGTATTGCAGAGCTTTGCAACAGGAACTTGCAGTAAGCGATGACGAGGGCTCCCAATTTTCTTCCCTGACCGAAAATGTTGTTCGTCTTCGTGTGGTTAACAAAGATTTCAAGGCAATGATGGTAAACTCTGTTTCCGAGCTACGCCGAGCTGGCCTCATGATTGACACCTTCGGCCTGGATGACATCGTGCCCAATACAACGCAGACATCAGTCTCCCCTTCTTTGCACAAGCCACTTTCCAACCCGGTGACGGTTCTGTGCAACGACATACAGCTGGCAATGAGAAAATTGCACTACACCATCTATCGCGGAGACATTTACAAGCAAGTGGCCAAGGCACACTTCACGTTTCAATACCTATGTTCGATGAAGACGTTTCTGCATAGTTTGAGGGCAACGAAGCGTTTAAAGATCGCCTCGTTCAACACATACAACGTGTATTACCAATAATGAGTGAACCAGAAAGCTCCCTGATGCCCCAACTCAAAATAGAGAGAGATCTCATAGAAGTCAACGACGGTTGGTTGTGGAGCTTTTCTTCTGGATCTTTCGTTCAAGGAATTATACCAGAATCACAGGTGCGAAACAATAATTTTCGAGAAATTGTTTATTATTCTTTTCTAAAACGTGAAGTTTGGAGCTCGTAATTTACCTATTGTTGACACCCAAAGTCACAGCTTCCGTTTGATTCGATCGCAAAGGAACTAACTTAATAAATGGTAAAAATTTCTTTTCAGATCTCCTGCTCATGGAAATAATACTTACTCAGAGTCAAGTGTTTTTCTGTATTTGTTTTGGATAATGAAACATTGGAGAGTAGACAGGCAAAGTATTAATGTAGTATGTCACAGATAAAAGAATATATATTCATGTCATATTTTCTCTCTTACCTTGCAGAAAGGAATAACCTCCCCGAGAGCATTCGTGGACTACGATCACACCAAAGATCCCGAGCCCCAGTACTTCGAAGAGATCCTACGAAACAGCCTCTCCGAAGATGACATCAAGAGGTTCTACACAGATTTCCTGGCTTTGTTCCGACCCAAACCGCACAAGCAACCAGTAGCATGCGCAATTGGTCCCGCCGACAGTGGCAAGACAAGTCTGTTCTCACCCGTTTTCCAAATAGTGCCGTTAAATCGAATTGCTCGAGTAACAAAACAGAAAAACTTTAACAAAGCCATGATCGACAGATACACCGAAGTGATCTTCCTTGACGAAGCCTTTGCGGGATTACTTGACGTGGATGATTGGAAAATCATCTGTCAGGGAGGTTTTACATCCCACGATGCGAAATGGAAAAACGCAGAGGGATTTCTCTGCACAGCGACGATGTTCGTTACATGCCAGGCCGATATGGACTTTGGCGCCGACCACAACGAAGCGATGGACAGACGCTTGAAGAGATATTTCTTTAAGAGTCGTCCGAGTGTTGTACCTGAGGCAAACAACTGGTTACGAGAACACGCCATGGACTGCATTGCATGGGCCCAGAAGATAGCAGGGAACAGCCAACAAAATGCAGTCACGACGCCATCTGCGCAGGAAGGCGGCTTGCCCCAAGAGGAATTGGAAAACATCCTTGGTGTATCCCTAGATGAAGAAGACGTGGAAGGATCTACTAAGCCCGGGTGCAGCAGAGAAAACGAGTTCCAGTCAGGGGAGTCTTCCCATGAATCCGACACTAGCGAAACTAGCGGATTAGAAATACTTCGTCGGGAAGAGGAAACTACAGATAAAGAGGGAAAAGAGGACGTCAACTGGCTATTATGTTGCAAAGCAAAGAAAGAGTCAACCGAGTGAGAAAGCGCACATCAGAAGCAATTCGCAACCGTCGTCTGGCTGATCGTCGCAGCTTTCTGGTGGAGTTGGGAGTGGTTGGTCCATTGGAGGCGAACGAACAAGTAACTGATCCTGACAGTCCACTGCCGACACCTCTAGAAGAAAGAAAAGAGAGAGCAATTCAAGAGAGAAAGAAACAACGCGAATTGCAAAAACGCCTTGACGAGCAAGAGAAGATTAAACGAGCCTATGAAAATCCCTGGCTCCTAAACTTAGAAAAAGAGATGGCCGACCACAGTAAACGGATGGAAGAAACGGAGAACGACGAAGAACGGGCGGTGATGAAAAGTCTGCTAGAAATCAACAGTGACAAAATGCGTTTGTACCACGAACGCAAAGGGACACTGCGTTTGCCGAGTGCAGTCGAAAAGAGGAAGAGCTTCTGTTTAGAAAACGAATTGGTGGAAAAGTCCTGCGTGAACTTGATCCGTGACGTGTTTTCGCCGCTTCCAGTGATACTTGGCCCAGTCAGTTAGTCTTGCGGTACCCCATTGAGAACAGGCCAGGAGTCATCAGACGACCAAGATGACGACGACTCGTTGTTTATTACTCCGAAGACGCCCTCGTACGTTCCGCAGTACAACGTGGAATTTCTCTGCCCACCATCACCGCTAATGGTGCACAGTCCAAGAAAACGGCCCCGCGTTCAGAGCCACGCACTGCCCAAAAAGCAACAATTATTGACACGTTTTTTTTTCACTCACAGCAATAATAATTTTAAATAAATGTAAAGAAGATCCTCGCCGTTATTAACGCAACTTATGCAGTTGCGAAAAGAAAGCCTGAAAAAATCAGGCTTGCCGGGATTCGAACCCTGACCTCTGCGATACCGGTGCAGCGCTCTAACCAATTGAGCTATCAAGCCAACTGGGAGCTGGTCATTAAATTGGTTCGTATTGTACCCGGGAAAGATGAAGATGAAATTGTGAATATATGAAACTCATATATTTGAACTGCGGAATGAAGATTTATTTCTTCATTCCGCAGTTCAAATATATGAGTTTCATATATTCACAATTTCAATAATAATTTTGTTATAAAATGTCTAAAATGTACCTGATGTCAATTTAAACGAGAGATTGAGTCTTGCAAGTACTGTGAACTTGACAACAGCGTTCAGAGTGATATTGAAAGAGTGTACTAAATAACTACTTAAGTCCATAATAAAGTTTTCCTGTTGAGTTATGTTGTCCGTGATTGAACTCACAATCTCGAGATTCCAACAAACAGCGTGTCTAATAAGGCAATTCTTTTTACATGAACTTGAGCTCTGCCCTTTTCTTTAAAAAGAGTCTGCCATTCTTCCCTCTTGAAATTTGAATTCGGGATCTATCAAGATGGCAGTCCACTGTCCAAATCCGTGTTTATCTATCCCTTCTTGTAGAAATTTGTCCTCGTCGGCCGTAAATTTTAAGGTCCGACGATGACTCCGTTGAATGCGCAAGGGCGTAGTTGAGGAGACAACCTTTTTGGGAGGCATGATTGTTCTTTCTGAAGTTTCAACTGCTGGCGACGAGCTTAAAGTTGAACAGCCAAACCTCGTGTGGACTTCCTTGTCCACTTCCGATCCCTTGGTACCTTGTAGCTTTTGTAGACACTCGTGAGCTTTGACAGCAACTTCGCGCGATCTTTGCTTTTGATAGTGAACTTTTGCAACGGCAGAACTGTGTTTTTGGTCTTCTGACAAAATTTGTTGCTCCTTGCTTGTGAGCAGATTGAGGCTTTGCGTCTCCACAATTTGACGATAGCGCGTCGGATGAATGAACTTTCCGATTGCATCAAACACTAGTTTACTCATGACGTCGCCCAATTTGCTGTGCTGGCCTCCATTTCTTGTGACCAGAACGAACTCGCACTGGGGTTTTAGCAATGGCCTTACGAAATTTATGTAGCTATCGAGAACCTGCATGCTTGCATCGGTCAGAATTAAGGAGTCAAATCCATATTTGCTAGCAGTCTTGAACTTTTTCTGGTCGATGAATCCCCCGTTCTTCTTAGCTGCTCTGACAATGTCCACTGTCAAATACTGATAAGTCATAGGGCGAGACCCCTTCACCTTGATGAACAAATACACTGCGACAAATTTCGTGGCAAATGTTAAGTCCAAAGGATTAACTTGACCTGGAATAGTTTTGCACGTCTTCACAGTGTTCTTGTAACGAGGCAAATGAAATGTCACCACTTCTAACAGTTCTTCCATGGTTGCCCAGTGCCCCCTAGCATCCAAAGTTTCAATGTCTAGATCTTGTGTCCACTGCAGTCTCATCATCTTTGCCACCGTCTTGTGCGCTCGTTTAAGGTACAGCTCCGTTGAGGACAAATTTCGAAGAACTGTGTCTGATGCGCCGTTTATTTTTCTGAAGTCGATTAATTCGGAGATCGCATCAATGTAGCCCAATCGGCCACCGTGTCCGAGTTTGCATTCATCTTGCAAGTAGTCGATAAACTTGAACAACAGACTATGAGAACACAGGCTAAAGTCCAGCACTTCAAAACTCAATTCATCTTCATCTTCGCAGCAAAATTTGAGAAATTTAAAGCATCTCTTGGCTATCTGCTGAGCTGCACGATCTTTTTTGCAACCCCCACCACTTCCAGTCAACCATTTCGTGAATAACTCGCCAATTTGGCTGGAAACTGAAAACGAAGGCATTACCCTGGCAGTTTGTTTTGTGATTTCACCCGATGTATCATCATCGGCAAGTTCTTTGGTACTTGAAACGTCGGGTTTTTCGTCAAAGAAAAAGAACCAACTGTGCTTGGTGTTCACATGTTTCCTGCAGCCACGTTGACTTTTAAATCCAGCGTGATCACACGCTTGTATTGGACAGTGATACAAGCTATCTGTTTCTTCTTTTTCCAAGTGAAGCCGTTTTGGTTTTGGTGATGAGCCATCAATTTTCGACCGGTCAGCCTTACCCTTTTTGTTCATGTCGGACATCTGAGTGATTCACACAATTTGTTCCACTTAGATAAATAGTGAACAAAACACAAAGGCGACAAAAAAAAAAAACAATGGCTGCATTGTGCAAATTTAAACTTGCCCCAACCTGTCCCAACTTGCCCCTGCTTGCTCAGGCATGTGTCTGCTTGCCACTGTTCATTATTCTTAAGTAAGTTTACAAATTTAAGGTGATATATGGCATTGGTGCGATTATATTCAACCTTGCCCGGGCAAGTCTAGAAGGGCCTCGAAAAGTCGTTAAGAATCTGCTATTGACTCTGCTTCGTGTTGTTTGAAACTTAAAACACTACACCAAATGTTTTTGCCAATTAAAAAGCGATAAAATCATAGATGACAAGAAAAGATGATTGTTTCTGTTGAACAAGATGTACAAAGGAACTGTCATTTCTAAATAGGAACCATTTTACATAAATAGGAACTAATGGTTAGGAACAAACTGTTCCACGTGCCAATAAAAAGGAACAATTGTTCCTCAAGTGAATAAAAAGGAACCAATTTTTCAAAGCAGGAACAATGTTAGAAAGGAACAAACGTTCCTTTACAAAAAAAGGAACGTAATTAATTGGGAACCAAAGTTCCTCGTGTCAGCATAAAGGAACAGCCACTCTAAAAAGGAACGCATTAATAGGAACAATTGTTCCTCAAGCGATTAAAAAGGACCAAAATGATAAAAGAGGAACAATACCATTGGGAACACCTGTTCCTTGGCCACTCATTTAGGAACAAAAAGTTCCTTTCAATGTTAAAAATTCGGAACAAAAGGTTCTTTTTAGCTCTAAATGAACACTTTGTTCCTATTTTTAACAGCAATTTGTTCCTTTTGATCTTAAAAGGACCACTCCAAAGAGGAACAATCATCTCTAAATCGGAACGTTCCCAAAGCAAAAATGGGAACAGGGCTCAAAAATAAAAGTAAGTTAAAAAGCCACTTAAAGGATGAATAAAATATGCCAAAGCATCTTATGACTCTCTATACTGAACAGATACAACAGCCAAAATTTGATTGATGAAATCATGCTAGAACATGTTCAAATTTGGAATTAAAAATTTTGGGAAACGTAGAAGATAGATAGATAGATAGATAGATAGATAGATAGATAGATAGATAGATAGATAGATAGATAGATAGATAGATAGATAGATAGATAGATAGATAGATAGATAGATAGGTTTATTAGAAACAATTAAATGGCAGCCAGCAGGCTGAATTGCATAATTATTTAATCAAACGTTTTACGACCGTTGTTTCCTCTACATTTGAATTTGTTAAATGAAGCCAACAAAATGCTTCCCTTGATCCTTTTATAGGCTCGCTCCATGTTTAACTTGTCTAATGTAGTCGAATTGTCTAGGAGCTGAATTTGTAAGGATGGCGTTTCAGTTCAGGAAGAAATTTTGTGGAAAAGTTGTCCGAAAATAGCTATGTGTCTGTGCCCTGTCTTTACAGGGCATTAATATACTATCAATACTGTCATAGAAAACAAAAATTCACCGTTGTGTGTTCACGTTCTACACAGAACTTTGAATTTGTTCATTTCACGTTGTACTTGTGCACAGAACGGCAAAAAAGGCGCACGTGCAGAGTCGTTGTTTTGTTAATTAAAGCTTTTGGTATGTGGCGCTCTCGTTCGCCGTTAGTAAATGGAAGGGATTTCTGCAACTCTGGCAAAGGGTAAGCGCCAGTTTCGAACGGATTTCACAATACGGAAATTTGCTTACCATTTGCCCAAACTGTAAACAAACCGGTTTGCCCATGTAAATGGTAAACAACCTTTATGTCTTTTTTTTCTAAATACCTCTATCCTAAATAGAGTGGTTTCACAAACCCCGATTCTTATACGCTAATAAGAACCGTTAAATGCTAATGCGAAGAACAATAAAGAATTAAAAACCATTGTTTCAATTTTTAAAGTGCGAACATGCTGGTGTGTGATATTGAATGGTTTACACGGACAACAGACAACGGCAACAAAAAATGTGATTTAGTCTTTTTAACCGACGAAGTCGGATTATGTGGGGTGGGAAAGCGGAAAAGTGGTAGGGCAGGTCGGTTCTCACAGTAGGCCTGGTACGAGTGTCGGCGTCGGTAAAAATTACACTAGGGAACTTAAGCAAACACAATGGCGATGGTTGATGAGAACGTCACAAAACAAAAGGTGTAATCAGCAAAACAATGACTCTGCACATGCGATACAGATTTTGGTACATTTCTTTGCCATCCTCTGCAAAACAACAACGTGAAATGACCAAATTCAAAGTGAATGTGAACACATGACAGTGAATTCTCTTTTTTCTACCTGAACTGTAACGCCGTCCTTACAGAGTCAGCTCCCGGATTGTTCGGCTACATTAGACAGATTGAACGAGTTGAACTTTCGCAAACAGTTTTGAAATATTTGGAAGTCTTTTTTTCAGATTTTTAAAGTGACGTTTTCCTTGGCATTGCCGTCGTGGTTGCTTAAGCTCCCTTTTGTGCAAACCTCAAAAGGCGTCCGAGGGGGCTCTGGCCGATGGGATCTAACGCTAATAAACTATAATGAAAAAAAAAAAAAACAGCAAAGAAAAAACGACGAGCGAGTTGGCCAGCACTTCAACCTAACCTTGTATCTGTCCTGCTTCGATTTCGAACCCGTAGAATTGCACTTATGGCTGATGTAGAAAAGATGTTCCTCCAGATCAAGGTTGATGAAAGGGACCAGGATGCTCTAAGACACCTGTGGAGGGATCTAAGGAGCGACGATCCTCCGAGAGTTTACCGGTTGCAGAGGTGGGCATTCGGTGTAAATTGTATTCCATTCCTAGCTATTGCCACAGTTCAAAGCCACGAAAAGAAATGCAACGCACAATTCTTTGATGCATCAAGAGAAGTTCTATCAAATATGTACGTGGACGATTGTCTTACTGGTGCTGACGACGTTGGAGCTACGGTAGAGTTGCAGCAGTCCTTAGATAAGATGATGGAACAAGGTGGGTTTAATCTGACTAAGTGGGCCAGCAATTCAAAGGAAGTCCTCAGCCGCATCGAAGAGCAAGAGCAATCTCAGTCCAGTACCATTCACTTCAACGCGAGGGAGCCGTTAAAGGCACTGGGAACCTGTTGGGATACGCTGAATGACTGTTTTGTCTTCTGTGTTCCACCGAGTGTGCTCACTGTTAGCGATCCTGAAACGAAGAGAAGCTTGTTGAGCATCGCTTCAAGGATTTTTGACCCTATGGGACTAATCACACCATTTACGATCAGGGCGAAAATGTTATTTCAAGAGCTTTGGCAGAGAGGTTTGCAGTGGGAGGATCATTTGGATGAAGATATTGCTGTTCAGTGGAGGTCATGGAGGTCCGAACTGTCTCAGTTGAATTGCATTAACGTTCCCCGCTATTTTATGGCAAACATCGGATCAAGCTCAAGCATAGAGCTCCACGGCTTTGGTGATGCCTCGACTAAGGCATACGGTGCAGCAGTCTATATCAGATCCGTGGATGAAGCTGGCTGTCTCTCAACTCCCCTTGTCATGTCCAAGTCAAGAGTGGCTCCCACAAAGACCGTGTCGTTGCCAAGATTAGAGCTATTCGCGGCTGTTCGTAATGCAAGATTGCTGAAATTCGTTGCAGAATCCCTAACACTCAAAATAGACCGGGTAGTGTGCTGGACCGACAGCATGGTGACCCTTCAGTGGAACAACGGTTCAAGTTGCTAATGGAAGACATTCGTAGCGAACCACGTTGCTGAAGTTCAGTCCACATGGGACCCACTTCACTGGAGACACTGTTCAGGGGAGGACAATCCCGCCGACTTGTTGACCCGTGGATTTCCCGCAAAGGCCTTAGCTGAGAATACCTAGTGGTGGAGTGGACCAAGTTGGTTGACGCTTTCATGCTGGCCTGATCAACGGCAACTACCCAGTGAACTAACAGAGTCTGTCGAGAAGGAGAGAAAACACAAAGAGACAAAAACATGCGCAGCGATTGCCATAGAACCAGTGATTGATCCGTCTCGATACGAGAAGTGGCTGACCCTCATTCGAGTAACAGCATATGTGCTGCGATGTGTTGCAGTTTTCAAGTTCGGGACAAGTTCGGTTTCCAAAGAACTGTCAGTTGAGGAGCTGCAGAATGCCAAGTTGAGCTGGTATCGGCAGATACGGAGGGACGTGTACCAAGTGGAGTATGAACAGCGAAAGGCGAACCATCCTCTACCAAATACCAGTGCTATCCTGAACTTGGATCCTTACTACGACAAGAAAGATCAGTTGTTGCGGGTAGGAGGGAGACTCCAGTACTCAGACTTACCAGAGGGTACTAAACATCCAATTATCCTGCCGTATGGGCAACCAGTGGTTGAAAAGATCATACAGAGTGTGCACAATGAGTTGCTTCATGCTGGACCGGAGAGTACCCTTTCGGTTCTACGACAAGAGATTTGGCTAACAACAGGACGTCGGAAAGTTAAGAGAGTCCTAGAAAGGTGCCTTGTTTGCCAACGTCAACGTGTCGGCGCATGTTCACAGAAAATGGCGCCGTTGCCATTGGAAAGGGTGTCACTGTCTCCAGCCTTTACCCATGCGGGATAGACTTTGCGGGGCCGTTGTTTGTACGAGGGAGTCTCACCTCAAAGAAAGCTTACGTTTGCATCTTCACGTACGCTTCTTCTCGCATGACTCACTTAGAGCTTACAAGCGATTTGTCAACCAACGAATTCTTCCAAGCCTTAATTCGTATGATCAGTAGAAGAGGGCTCTGTAGCACCATTTGGTCTGACAATGCTAAGACTTTCAAGTGTGTTGACCGCGAAATTCCATGGCTGTTCACGCCAGAGTCATCCACCAGTAAGCAACTGTGGGACAAAATTGATCAGTAAGAGCTTCAGGCCAAGTTGACACCCAAGGGAATCAAATGGAAGTTTATTGTCGAGCGCTCTGCGTGGCGAGGTGGCTGGTGGGAAAGGCTGGTGCGTTCTGTGAAGGAACCTCTTCGTAAAGTCCTGGGCAAAGCCTTGTTGTCCTATCAAGAGTTAGCCACAGTCCTTCCCAGAACTGAAGCTGTTATTAACTCGAGGCCGTTCACAACAGTAAGTCACGATGTTAGAGATCTTACGCCCATACCTCCAGCTCATCTTTCACTCGGAAGATCACTGTTCAACTTACCTGACATTCCAGACGAAGATTCAGTGAACGAAAGCGCAACGAGGCAGCGCTATCTGTATCAGCAGAAGTTTGTTAACCACTTCTGGAAACGCTGGCGAGGAGAATACCTGCATCAGTTATCCATTCGACAGAAATGGAAGACAATGTACCAAGAGGAAAGTCGCCGATGGGACGAGTTGACAGATTATTCCCCGGAAGGGACGGCCTTATCCGCACCGTAACCTTGAAGACACAGAGAGGACTTTTAAGGAGACCTGTTCAGAGGCTGCATCGCCTAGAAGCAAGTAGTACTCAGTTTGCAAGTGATGAATTAGACGACAGTGGCCCTAACGGTGGGGAGTCGTCTGCTATTAGGAAGGTCAAGAAGGTGAAGAAGAAGCAATCTGTGAAGAAACTGGCTCCGAGTCTCCAACGGTATTGGAGAGGTGGGGAGGATGTTCAGGCCCGGACCCGACCCCCTGTGCGACTGGACTTGTAGTTAAACCACCCCTCCCTAGAAATTTGTTGTGTTAATGTTATGGGATGTATGACCATGTGCTTGGTCGTCGGAAACCTCTTGTAGTGAAGACTGTAATTCGTTTGCATTCCAGTGTATTAAAGGGATTGTTTATGGTTAAATTGCGGGAAAAAAACCTGATGTTTGAGTTGGAATTAAACAATATATCAGAAGGGATTCTGATTATTCATGTTTGTTTTATTTCGTCCCCATTGGCTTGTTAAAAATTTTAAATCCCAAACAATTGTATCGTATATCTATTGTAACCGTTTTCGTACATATTGTAACGACTTTCCGTATTTTCATTAAATCACCCGAAGCAGGACAGCTTGACTGTCCGAAATATCGGGAAAACCAACTCACTCGTCGTTATTTCTTTGCTGTTTCTTTTATTATTATTATTATTATTATTATTATTATTATTATTATTGTTATTATTATTATTATTATTATTATTAATGTTTATTTTAATTACTTTAAAAACAGCAGCATCTTGGTTGTGGTCGTATCTTATAGAAGTTTCAACGATCTTATGCTACCCTCGGGCGTCGGGAAGACGTGGATGTCCCATTTCGACCCCAAAGCTCTTCTAGTTTGGGTCCTGCACGGCCGTTGTGACGGCTTTTTTGTTCATGGTTTTGAGGAAGGCCGAGCAAAGGACAGCGAAGAGTGTTCTTCAGTGAAGAATGAGGTTGTGAGAGTGGTCTGCGAAACTATGTATGGTGAGGAAAGGGTAAATAATTCAGTTGACCTTCTCTCCAGGGTATTGGTTGCCTTTTCAGGTTGGTCAAATTTCAGCGTTGTTTGCTGTAATTCTGAGAGAAGACTTTGTTCACAACAGCCACACCAGCACGGCAGGCAGACGGCACGGTTATGCAGTCCTCAGGACTACTGTTCTTTTCAGGGGATTCAATAAACTCATAACTGGAAAATGAACTTTGCCAATATTTCGGTTTTATTTATAAAACCTTCCATAGGGCAACTAAGGAAAAACAATAGAGTCGCAGTATAATAACGTTACAATCTTGCGTAAGAAGCTAACGGTTATAACTGTAATTTGCATGCGTCGCGCGCTCAAGAAAGTAGAGCGCACGAAAATATATAAAAACGGAATCACCTTTTTTTCTTTCTAATAAAGAAATCGTCTACATTTAGACCCAATGGGCTGAGTGACCTTAGTCTATCTACCCATTGGGCCTCCCTTTCTCTAAGTAAAACCTCGCTTGGGCCCTTATCAATAATCTTTAGCTCTACATCATCTAACCCTCGGTGTGCTCCAAGAAAAAAGTGTTGGTACACCAGTTCCACTATAGATCTGGCCTCCAAGGAAAGATCCCTCATTGCATTAAGTTTGCTTTTAAGGTTATTAAACGTAGTTCTAAACCTGCTAGTAGTAGAGCCTACATACTGCATTTCACAACGTTTACATGACAAGAGCTAGACAAAATGTTCTGAGTTACAATTGAGTTTGTACTTAATAACATATTCCCGGCCCGTTACCTTAGGCGTAAACTTCGTGTCCTCAGGGTTATAATCACAAACCTTACATCTTACACTACCGCATTTATGGCAACCCTTAATAGCTACTTTATTCTTAATTTCTGCACGAACTAGTATATCCCAAAGGCTTTTTGGTTTACGGTAAGCTACCATGGGTACTTCCGAAATTGCTTTAGAACAACGCTCGGAAGACTGAAGGACGGGATGTAGCCTGTGAAGAATCTCCCCGATATTTAGAAGTCTCGGGTGGTATGTAATGACAAGCGGTACCCGTTTGTTGACTCTTGGGGTCCCACTATGATTACGCAGTGTGTATTCTCTCGGTATTCGGCGAGCTCGTGTTATCTCCTTGTCAACAAACCTCCTGTCATATCCTCTTAATACGAGGAAATCACTCAGTCCCTGGGAATGACGGTCAAAATATATATCTTCAGAACATATCCTTTGCAACCTCAGTGCCTGACTGTAAGGAATTCCCTTCTTACAGGAGCTTGGGTGACATGAGGTATGATAGAGGTACTGGTACTTTTCTGTTGGCTTAGTAAAGAGTCTGTAGAAACTATTCCGTTGTTAAGCATGACGGTGACATCAAGGAAGTTAACGCTGTGGAAAGACCACTCAGAAGTAAACTTTATGGTCGGGTGAACAGTGTTCATGCATTCCAAGAAAGTGATTAGCCCTTCCTCGCTCTCTGTCCATATCATAAATATATCGTCAATGTAACACCACCACACATAAGGTTTTGCTGGAATCCCATCTAATATTTCTCTCTCCACCTTATCCACAAAAATGTTCGCATAAGATGGGGCCACCTTACTTCCTATAGCTGTTCTTCGAGTCTGGAGATAGTGCTTTCCATTAAATACCAAATTGTTGTTAGTGAGGACCAACTTCGCCAGGTCTACAATATCTTCTGCAGGTATTGCGTCACTCAGCCTTGGTCTACTGTTCAAAGCATTCTCTAAGGCTAACAATTCCTCCTCGTGGGGAATGTGAGGGTACAACCCAATAACATCAGCTGTGACTAAAATAGCATTATCCGGAAATCTTTCCAGATCATTAAGCTTCTGTAAGAAATGTTTAGTTTCCCTTATGTACGATGGAATGCTGGGAACCAACGACTTGATATGGAATTCTACAAACTCGGATATTTTCTCGGTACTAGTATCGCCCGGGACAACCCTTCTTATGGAGTTTTGGTAACAAGTAAAACCGTGCAGCCTTAGGGTTACTATTAATTAGTAGATAGTCTAAAGTCCATCAACCACGTGTCCATTCAATCGTTGTAGTTTCTGTCCCTGTTTCTCAGATAAGGAGCCGTTAAGTTTAAACATAATGTCATTTACCTTTTGCATGTACCGACGGAACGTACAGTTAAGCACTTTTGCTGCAACTTGCTGTTACAGACACTTGATTGTTATCAAACGTGCAGTCACGCACTCCTCACTTGCTTCGTTTTCGTTGGTTCTACACGCATTGCGGGCCTATATTTTTAAGATCTGATCTGAATGATCTGATTTAACTGTTCTAATGTTGGGGGCAAACGTTACCCAGCGCTTACAAGATCAAGACTCGATATCGGAAATGACAGATTTCTGCGGACACGTAGCAAAACATGCTTAAGCAAGAACTTTTTTTTTCAAAAATTAAACCAGGCTTAACATTTCAAAATTTGCGTACGTAGACAGTTCGATGAAAAAGTTGAGTTCTGAAACAAGGACATTGGCTTGTTATCCGTTAATTGTGGAAACCATTCATATATTTCCATACGTCAGCTTATCATCCAACCTCGACATGAAATTAACTCACCTTGTTCTGAAATGAGCTGTCCAGAGATCCGCTTTGAAAAAGCATCGAACGATGTTCCTGTCAAACGAAAACTTGACTTCACCTCGTCAGGTGAATTAAACATCAAGGGTCAACAAAAACCGAAGCGCAAAAGGCTGTCAACATTGAAGACCGAGAGCCCCGAGGCCGTTCGACCAGTCGTTCAAAGACAACTTGGGGTTGTGGAAAAACAGTTGCGAGAAAGGGGCAGGAATACATTAACGCCGACGACGTCAAAGTTTATTGTCTTGATCTTATGAATAAAATGCTTTGCATGCTCATTAAATTGAGAAGGAATACTAATAAGAGTCTTTCTTACACAATAGGAACAATAGAAACAATAGAGTAGCCCAAACTTGCCCTATCATTTTCAGAAAAAACCCCCATTGCTGTGGAATACATTAAAGTACAACAGGTTTGACAGGTTTTTAACTCGTTTAAAATGAAGCATTCTGCTTGGTTGCCGTAGCACCTATCTGTTTGTAGTTAGTTTGTTCGCGACATCATTAAAATTAAATTTATGAATCAGTGAACCGAAAATAGTTTTCTATTATTAAATAACAACACTTGTCTGGATTGACAATGAAAGCGGCAAGGAATGGAAGCTTGCACAAGAATTTCACAGTTCAATGATTCAGAATCACAAATGAGAAGCGAGTTGGTGCATGCTAAACCTTTAAACAATAGATACTGCGGCAGCCAACCAGAATGCTTCATCTAAACGAGTTTAAAACCTGTCAAACCGCTTGTACTTTAATGTATTCCACAGCGATGGGTTTTTTTTAATAATAGGGCAAGTTTGGGCTAGTCTACTGTTTGTATTGTTCCTATTGTGTAAGAAAGGCCCTTATTAGTATTCCTCCTCAATTTTAATGAGAATCCACAGCATTTTATTCATAAAATCAAGACAATAGACTATGACGTCATCAGCATTAATGTTTCCTGCCCCTGCTAATGAGATTCCTGCCCAAAACAGGGGTCTAAGGCATGCCTACTATTTAAGCAATAGACCGCATTTTCTGTGGGTTTGCTGGTGTAATAAACCCAAGCGGGATGTTGGGAGAACACGAGAAAAGCTTGTAAATCACTCACCTGCGGCTCGTGATTTACAAGCTTTTCTCGTGTTCTCCCAACATCCCAAATGGGTTTATTATACCAGTAAACCCATCGAAAATGCGGTCTATTGCTTTTATGAAATAACTAGAAAAAAGACAGTTTTTTTAGTTCAAAAGTATGTTTTTAATGGCGATCAAGTTGTGTCTTCTCTTAACAATCATCATATGACGCGTGTTAACCAATCATGATAATCAATATAATAAACCGTAGCATCGAAGAAAGAATCAGCCGCCGAGCTTAACCAGAAAAAAGTACAAGGGAATTTACGTATCAAACTTGACAGCGAAATCCTATCAAAGTTATGTAAAAGGTAAAATGCTTCCTGAAGTTCAATTCAGGGAAAGAAAAACAATCAGCCTTTCGTCGATTTAAAGTGATGTGCACATTTCTAATCGTGCAAGAATTGCACATTTGACGGTACTCAGAGTTTGCGTTCACCATGTTTTGTTGAGTTGCTGAGATGGTGTTGTTCAAAGGAACTGGCAGCTGTTGTAGAGGAGGCCTGGTTTCACACCCAACGATCTGATTTTGACGCTGTTCACCTGCCCGTATGGTTTCGTTGTCACCAAGTGCGGAGGGGACGACATCGCTGCAATTACGAAGCTGATTTAGCGACGGGATGCTGTTGTAGCTTTTCAGACTGGATTCATTGCGGTAGCCTGATATGGCCATGATTTCTCTGTTTGTCAAGCCAGAAGCCGACCACAAGGTTATTGCTGTCGCCCTCACGGAATTGTTTGTGTAAATGCGGGACAGGTCTGCGGCGAAACTGATATCTTTCATCGTTGTTGAAAGCTTATTTTGTCAAAAGGACGCCAATTTCTTTTCGTATACTGGAACAGCGCCTTGCATTCAGGATTCAGCTTAGAAAGAAAAAGTTCCAAAGCGGAATATCCATCGGTTGGACTGTTGGTTTTGTACATAAGGCCGTTCTTCTTGTAACTTTCTACGTCAGAAACTCGTCCTGGGTGGTTTTTGGTCGTCTCATCGTGCGACATAGTGGCAAAAGGCCGCCATTCGTATCTTCGCCAAACACAAAACTGCTTTTCTTTAAACGTCGCTCGCCCTCAAAACCACGGCGGCAGGGCTTGCTTGGTATACGAAAAGGGATCATTCGCTCTTTTGTATTTTGGCGTTGGTGTTCCAGACAAATAGTGCGTATTGCTATCTTGTCACTTATTTGGGAATTCATTGGGAATACATCTCTTGCTCGCCGTTTGGATTTTTCAGTCCCCATGTGGCCTTGATGGATTCCATCCAGCATTTCTTTCCTCATAGAGGGCGGAACAAGGATTCTATCACCTTTGAGAATAATGCTGTCAAGTTCTGAGAGCTCGTCTCTTGCATTCCAGTAGACTCAGATAATTGCTGGAGTTTGCGATTTTGTTTCCGGCCACCCAGACTTGATTGTTTCTTTGAGTTCTCTCAGTGATCAGTCATTGGCTGTTTCTTCTCCTAACTCTTCCAATTTGGATTTTGAGACTGGCAGGCTTGAGGCTACTAGGTGAACATGAAGAGCAATTTCCTCTTCAATGTTGTCGTGTGCTGTTTCGGGAAGTGGTGCTCGGGAGAACATGTCTGGCAGCACTAGTTCCCTTCCCGGTTTGTACTCTAATGCGTAGTTGTACTTTTGCATTTGTAGTAAGATTCTCTGCAGTCTTGTGAGTGCTGTTGCCAGTGGCTTTTTAACAATTGCCTCTAAGGACTTGTGATCTGACTCTATGGTTACTTTCTTGCCATTGGTGTACTGGTTGAATCGCTGTAGGTTGGATTGAACGGCTAAAAGTTCCTTCTCGATTTGAGCATACCTTGACTCTGCTTCAGTGAGGGATCTTGAGGCATAGGTCACGGGACGACCTTCCTGCGTCAGTACTCCACCCAGGCCTGTTGGTGAAGCATCGCAGCTGATAGTAACAGGTTTGTGGACGTCGAAAAATCTGGGAACCGGACCTCCATCTTTGGTTAGGATGCTCTTTATTTCCTGAAGTGCTTTGTCTTGGTTATGTGACCACTGAAATTCAACGTCCTTTTTCAGGAGAACTCTAATAGGTTCAGTTACTGTCACTTGATTGGGGATTGTTACGTAGATAGTTGACTGAACCGAGGAGTCTTTCTACTCCTTTCTTATCAGTGGGTGCTGGCATGTCACTGATGGCGCGATTCGGGCTTAATTCCTTCTTGGGTGAGTTTTTGACCTATGTATGTGACTTCCTTGACTTTTAAGACACACTTTTCTTTATTTCGTGTTAAATTAATCTTCTCACATCGGTCAAGAACAGCGTGTAGGCGATTGTCGTGTCTGATCTCCGTGTCTGCAAGTACAATGATGTCATCGATGTCCGTCTCGACTCCTTCCAAGTCACCAAAACGTTGATGCATACGTTTTTGAAAAACTTCTTGGGCAGACTTGATCCCAAACGGTGTGACTGGATAGCAGAACCGTCCAAATGGTGTATTAAAGGTGGTAAGAAGCTGGCTTTCTTCGTCAAGGGGTATTTGCCAGTAACCTCTATTTGCATCTAGCTTGGTGAACCGTTTTGCATTGGCCATCCTTGTTGTAACATCTTCGATGGTGGGTAGCTGAAAGTGTTCTCGCTTGATTGCTTTGTTTAGGCGCCTTGGATCCAAACAGATCCTCAAACGTCCATCCGGCTTCTCTACAATGGCCATGGAGCTTACCCAGTCAGTGGGTTCTTCAACCTTCCGAATTACTCCTTGCCTTTCCATGTTCCCCATCCTGCTTTGACTCTGTCTCGGAGGGCTGCTGGTATGGTTTTGGGAAGGTTTATGGCAGGTGTTACTGTGGGGTCCACTTCGAGGTTTCTCCAAGCGCCCTAATCCAGTAAATACCTGTGAGTACTTTTGAAGAAGCTCCTCTTGCAATTCTTGTGACGATTTCGTAATTTTCTCGCTTTGACTTGGTTGGGTTTGCTTACTTTTGGTCTTGGTCATCATGACCACTTTGATCAATCCTATATCTTGTGATGATTTGAGTCCAAGTAAGCCTGGTTGATTCGTTTTAACTATGTGGAATGTCAGCTCTTGTTCTACTCCTGCATTGCACTTCACTGGTAACTTAACAGTGCCAAGTACTGATAGCTTGTCATCAGTGTAACTGACTAGTTTGTGGGTGCACGTCTCCATGTGTAGGCTGCTTCCAGCTATCTTTCTGAGTTCCTTAAATGGCATGATGTTAACTTGAGAGCCGGTGTCAACCTTGAGTTTTGTAACATATCCTTGGATTGGCAGCATGACATAGCACTCATCGTTGCTGATCTGAACTTCATAATGACTGCTCCTACAAACAGGGTTGGGTCGAGGTCACATTCATGTTCTTCTTCTTGTGCTAGACCATGCACCTTTTTCCGTGATCTGCACATGCTCTGGAAGAGATGCTGTTTCTGACAGTTGTGACGTATCCCTTATGCCATGTCTGGTTCCCTAGTTCCTGCAATTGAACGTCTTGATTGGATGTCGTTTTTCCTCACTGTCGGATGATGTTTTTCTGAAAAAATGGCTTGGTCTTCTCCTTACCAATTCCGTGTATCGCTGATTCATTGTCTATCTCTTTCAGTTGCTTTTCTGGTTCTTCTGCGGATCGTACCACATCTAGCGCCTTATCTAGTGTGAGGTTTTGTACCCTGAGCAACCTTTCTCTTGTTTTTAAGTTGTTTACTCCAAGCACAATTCGATCTTTGATTAGAGAGTTCTTCAGTGTCCCAAATTCACATGTTTCACTTAGCTTTCTCAATACAGTTACGTACTGGTCAACAGTTTCACCGCTTTCTTGAGCTCTTGAAAAGAACCTGAATCTCTCGTAGCTGACATTTTCCTCGGTTCACAATACTCTTCCAATTTCTGTAGTACTTGCTCGATTTCCTTGTCATCACCTTCTTCATCCCATGTAATGGTACTGAAAACATCAATAGGGTCGTTGCTGATGACTGTTAGCAGCGTGGCTACTCGAGTTGCACTTGGCTTCGAACTTATTCCGGTTGCAATTTCGTAATTTGTGTACTTCTGTTTGAATTTCCTCCAGTTTTCTGAAACGTTTCCCCCGCTCAAGTCGAGCGGTTCCGGTGGTGGGAGGCCCAATTGCATCGCCATTTCGGGTGAAGATTCTTCGTCTTCAGCTGGTTATTGTTGGTATTTCCTCTTGTCCTGTTGCCATTTCTTTTGACATGTACTGCGATATTCAGTGTCGATTTCGGTTGAGTTTAGACCGTGTTCCTTACGAAACTTCGCTAAATCGTTGGCGAAAGTTCCACTTTGTGCTTTACTTCTGAAACCATGCAATATTCTTGCCGAGGGATGTCGATGGAATTGGATAAACACAGGTTAATTTTACAAGTAAAAGATCTAGCATTTATTCCAACATGGCTTCCCGAATTACAATGCGCATGTCATAGTGTAATGAAATACCGCTCAACTTCTTCTTCTTCTTCTTCTTCTTTTCCTCCAGCTGCATGGTGTTTTCGCAGAATGAAAAAATGGAGAAGCATGATCGCTCTTTATATAGAGCAAACCAGGTCATATACTGGGACCAAGAACCAATCAGTTTTGTTGGAAAAGGGTGGGGTGCCTCCTCCCTCTCCCCTCTCCTCTTTCGCATGAATCTTTTCAGGGAAACCCTCGAGTCAAAGACAAAAGGGGGTGACAGAGCCGAAGGAGTGCGCTCTTATATAGACGAGAGGTGGCACTTGTTTGCCTGCCTGCTTGTTTGCTTGCACGCACGCATACAAACAGATAATTTGTTTATACACGGTAAAAACATCAGTTAAAAAGTTGAAAATAAAAACTAATTTACAGGTTTGCCGTGTGGGAGTACGAGTCAGACACTAGACATTTGATCTCGACATTAAACTTTTTATATGATCTGATGGCTCTGACATTGTGTGGAAGGTTATTCCACATCAGTGCCCCACTGTTGCGGAAACTGCGTTTTAGAGCAAATTTCTTTTCCTTGTCTCCTAGTCCGTAGTCTATGCTGAATGGTTTAAACAAGTCTTGGAGGCATTCCGGAGTTGGTTTATTCACAGTTTTGAGCATTAATTTAGCTTGGAATGTTTTCCTTCTGATAGAAAGGACATCCCATCCTGATCTAGCGCGATGGACAGGAGCAGTAAAATAATAATCAGACTTAGTGGTAACCCAAATGGCGCGATTTTGTAGTTTTTGTAATTTGTCGGCTTATTCCTTACTAAGACCGTCCCACCTGTTCCAGATGAAAATAGTCTTAGCAATCTCATTGACTTGTTTGGACCAAGACAAGTTTTGGTCAATGTAGATTATCAAGGATTTTGTGTCACACACACTGTTAATTTCTTGCCCTTCAAATTGTACATCGAATGAATGAGTAAAGGTGTTAGCAAGTTTTTGACGTGAGCCTATTAGCATTAGCTCGGTTTTGGCAATGTTCAGGCTTCATCTATTTAACCTTAGCCATTCATGAAGGTTAATTAGTTCACCATTTAATACAGATTCAAGCCCCGATAATCTACTGGCGGCGATGCTGATGCTTGTGTCGTAAGCGTACATTCGTGGTACGGCTTCACTCAGACAGTTCGGCAGGTCCTTAATGTATATCAAGAAATACAGTGGGCCAATTAGACTTCCCTGGGGGACTCCAAAGGTAGCAGCAAGCGCACTAGAAAGCTCACCATTGACTTAACACTTTTGGTGGCGATCACTGAGATAAGGATCAAACCACTTTGTGGCCTTTTGATTAACTCCATAACTAGCTAACTTACCTAAGAGGATTTTATGATCAATAATGCCGAAAGCTTTTTTAAAATCTATATTACCCCTTTAATGAAACCGTTATCTATGTTGACAGACCAACTGTTAGTAGCTTCAAGCAAGGACGTAAGTGTGCTGTGAAGTGATCTGAAGCCGGATTAACAATCAGCTAAGAGTTCGTTATCATTAAGATACTTATAGAATTGATCGTAAATTATTCTTTCAAAAACCTTAGCGACAACTTGAATAACTGAGATTGACCGATAATTATTGACATCTTGCCTTTTCCGCCTTTTAAAAATTGGAATAACTGTAGCTAACTTCCGTTCTAGAGGGACTATACCATATAAAAAGGGAATGCTTGAATATAAATGTTAGAGAGGGTACTAAAATGCGTGCAGCTATTTTAAGCAGCTTGGGCGGCAAATTATCCAAACCTGTCGTTTTCTTAACCTCTAGATTTTCGAGTAATTTTTGCACTTCACTAGTATTACAACTGTTCAAAGAAAAGGTTTTGTATGTAGGGTTAAGATAGTATTCAGTCGGGGATCAATCTTTTGCCAAATTATGCCCAATGTTTGCGAGGTGGCAACAAAAGGCTTCTGCCATTTCTAATGCAGAGCTAATTTTGTCCCCGATTTCCATATTAGCAATGAGTTTCCTTTTTGTGTAGGCAAGGACTCAATTCATTGATTAGCTGCCATGTTTTGGGGGGATCTTTCTATTGGCAGCTAGGTTGTCGTCAATACGTTTAGCATATTTAATTGAATTGTTAACTTCATTTCTCGCTGCCTTAAAGGCGGCCCAATAGGACTGATCTTTACTGTTCAGCCTTCTTTTTAGGATGTACCTTTTACGCATTTTTCGTACTAACTCGTATGTAATCCAAGAGGACTTCTTGCTCCCGATTCTTTTCATCTTTAGAGGGGCGAGGGGCAAGTTTATCGATACAATCCAAAAACTGATTGTTCCAAAACTCCTACATTTCGTTAAGATCAGAGTAGAGGCTAGTCGCATTGTCTTCCACTGTTTTTGCTCTACGTCGTTTAGAAACGCCTCCTTATCGAATTCTTTGAAACTTCAAGTAGTTATAATCTTAATACTCCCATAATGAGCTTTTCGAACTAGGCAGACAAGGAAGTGGTCGCTAATACCTAACGGCATAACTCCTGAACTAACTATTTTGTCGGGAGTATTAGTTATACGTATGTTGATCAGTCCCTGATCAACATACGATTTAAACTATAAAAGTCACAGATGTTGCGAAGCTTACGGCGCCTGGACACATATTCTTATTCATAACACCGACGAGATAAAGCTCAAAATTTAAACTGTCAATTTCACCAAGTAGATTTTCGAACTGGTTGAACACGTTTGAGGAGAATTAGGGTCTGTACCAGGTACTAACGAGAAAAGGTCTAGAGTGAGGTTTACTTATTGCGACAGTACGACATTCACGCCTATCACTCTGAAGAGCCTTCCACACTTTATAATTGAGATTACTATGTAGGTAGAAAGAGACCCGGCTGCCCTTGCGACCATTAATTTGTGTATCTTTCCGAAACCTGGTATGTAGACTTCGTGATCGTTTATCTTACTAGCTAGTTTCGACGTGTCCGGTTAAACTGTTAACATTTAAGCAGGCAACGACTAGACCACGATCACCTATCAGGACAGAGCCCGTGTAGCCACGAGCGTTCAATTCTTTCGTGTTCACATTTTTGCGCTGTAATTAGTTTTAATTCTCGTCAGTTTTCTCCTGGCCGTGGATGAAGTTCAAAGAGCAGAAAAGGAAGTTATCAAGCATGTACAAAGGCTTTCATTTCCAGAAGTCATTCAGGCCATGCAAAGAACCAGTTCATTGAAGCCTTCGCCTCAATTGACCTCCGAGTTAAAGAACTTGAATATACCAGCCTACATGCGCAAACTTCACCCGCAATTGGACGACAAGGGAATCCTTAGAGTTGGAGGACGACTTGAAAACGCTCTTATCAAGTACGAAGCTAAACATCCAGTTATTCTCCCGTATCGTCACCAAGTTACAGATTTGATCATCTCTGAGCATCACCAGAAAACTGGCCACCTGGGTCAAGAGTACGTACTATCCAGTTTGCGTCAACTATACTGGATAATAAAGGGGCGTTCAGCTGTGCGTCGAGTAATTAGTAGCTGTTTCCCGTGTAAGAGACGTGGTGCAGTACGTGGAGAGCAGCTGATGGCCGACCTTCCGAAGGAAAGACTGATGTCCGGAGATCCGCCGTTCACTTATGTAGGCGTGGATTATTTTGGACCCCTTTATGTTCGTCAAGGACGCTCAAATGTGAAACGATATGGGTGCCTGTTCACTTGCCTCGTCACCAGAGCCGTCGATATCGAGGTTGTACACTCGCTTGATACCGACAGTTTCATTAATGCAGTGCGAAGATTTATCAATCTAAGAGGAAGTCCGTCGACCATTTACAGCGACAGTGGAACAAATTTCCATGCAGGAGAGAGGGAGCTACGAGAGTCATTGAGAGATTGGAATCAGCAATCAATCCAAAAGTTCCTTCGTCAGAAAAACATCAGATGGAAGTTTAACTCGCCTGGCGCTTCGCACATGGGTGGTGCCTGGGAGCGTACGATTAGATCCGTTCTTAAGATTCTGAGAGCTTTGCTAGGCCAACAACTTAAATAATAATAATAATAATAAAATATTTATATAGCGCCAATATCCTAAAAGTTCAAAAGCGCTTTACAGAAGTAACGTTAAAAATATTAAAAACACTATTAAAAAATAAATATAAAAATAGTTAAAAAATTACAAAAAAAAAATGCTTAAAATCTTAAGACTAATAAAAAAAGTTGCTAAAAAGTTATAAAAATGCTTTTTTAAAAAGGAAAGTTTTAAGTTTATGTTTAAAAAGGGACACTGAGGAGCTGTTCTTGATGTCAGAAGGCAGAGTATTCCAGAGTGTAGGAGCTGCCACGGAGAAAGATCTTGCGCCATATGTTTTCAAATTTTGCCTCTGACGAAATTCTGAGAACCTTAATGAGCGAAGTTGAAGGGATCTTAAACAGCAGACCGTTGACTCCAGTCAGTAGCGACCCGAAGGACTTGGAGCCTATTACTCCAAACCACCTGTTGCTGTTAAGAGCCAACCCAAATTTGCCTCCCGGTGTCTTCACCAAAGAAGAAAATTACAGCAAGCGACGAGGGCGTCAAGTCCAATATATGTCCGACATATTCTGGAAGCGCTGGTTAAAGGAATACTTGCCAACCTTACAAGATAGAGCTAAGTGGATCAAACCTCGCCGTTGCTTGGCGATCGGAGACCTGGTATTGATTGCAGATGAAAATGTTCACCGCGGAAAATGGCCGTTAGGCAGAGTGATCGAAGTTTTCTATGGCAAGGACGGATATGTCAGATCAGCAAAGGTTCAAACGAGTTCAACGATTCCCACAAGACCAGTGACGAAACTGTGCTTCCTGGAAGGCGAGAGAGCAAATTCATTTAAGTAACTGAACCTTTCCTTCCAACAAACGGAAACTTCATGAACACTAAGGATATTCATAGAGAACTTAACACGCGTGACTTAAAATAGTGAAGCTGTTAATGAACTGTTAGACTTAAGTAGTTCATTGGGGCCGGGCGTGTAGCCACGAGCGTTCAATTCTTTCGTGTTCACATTTTTGCGCTGTAATTAGTTTTAATTCTCGTCAGTTTTTTGTTCGGTTTTTAGTTTCTTTGTTTAGCGTAGTTCATTATTATGTATTTTTTGAGCAAGTTAGTTTCTCGGTGTCGTGTTATGTAATCGTTTATTGTTAATTTCGTAACATCATTAGTGCCATTGTTTGTTTTTAAATCCGTATAAAGTCTCGTATACTTTGGTTGTAAATTAGTTCTTGTTTTTCTGGAGTTGCCGTACAGATCTTGTAAGTAATCCTTTTTTCTTGTATTTTTTCGAGTCTTGTTCAATTGTTGTATTCCGTTTAGTTAAGTTTCAAGTTCTAGTTTACTAATTCTACGTTTTTCCTTTGTTCATATGTAATCCAAGTGAATCGCAAAGTTTACGAAAGTATTAAAGGCGTATTCAAAACTGTAGCAGGAGTGTTTGTAACAGCCCGTGTCCTCGGACTCCCCGACAGCAGACCCCTACTGACTATTAATGCGGGACATACAATTCTGGCCCAGAAGAGAAGTTATTGCCCTGTTTAGGTGTAGACGGCTTCGGTTTAGGTGGTCATTGGCGGTTATGTTGCCATTATCGATAACGCCCTTGTTGTTTTGTCGGCAGAACTTATTAGTATTTCAACTTCACTACACAGCAGACATTATACATTGGAATAGGTTTATTTTGATGCATTTCAGCCGAACACCAATGGCACTTCCAAACACATTTACAATAATGTGAGTACAATAATACAAATGTACAATATGTGTTTAGTCAAAATCCACAAAATAATGCAATGATAATGACGAACCAGAGCTGAGCTACCACTCACATAGAAAGAAAAACTGTGGTTAAACGGAGGCGAGAAAAAACCTGTCACCCCAAAAAACCCCTATGTGGCAGGAAATCTGGGTAGGATCCAAAGCTCAAACTCTATAGCCCATCCTACGAGGCCCTATATAGCGCTGTACAGTAAGTACAATATGCGCTAAAGTTCTAATGCAGTAAGAGATAGCATAAAAAAATTTTGAAAACAACTAAAGCCGAGTGGTGCAGGCCTAAAATGACTAACCACGTGCGATTCTTCGTTTATAACGAAGTACGGTACCCACAATACACTACAACAATAATGCCCAGCCCCTGCCCTGCTGTTCCCATGCCGTCGAAATATTAATTTCTGGCTAATTCGTTGCCTACATTACTCAAACGCCAGAAATTACATATTTTGTTAACCTCTTTGACTTTTTTCCCGATATCGATATCGTCCACACGAGCTGTTAGACTCAGGATAGTAACCACGATATCTTCTTGCTCAACCTTGTTGACAACCATGCGTTGTCAACGAGCTCTTCAGCGCACTTGCGGAGGTGGCATTTCTCATGCTTTTGGTTCCGACGTGGATAATTATAAAATCAGGTTGCCGTCTTACAAGAGGCCTGATGTGGTCGGCCATGTCGCTTGTAGTGCATCCGGGAAAACTTGAGACTTGGACATCAGAATAATATCCGGACAAGCTATGGCCGTTCAGGTGCTTCAAGATGGAAACTTCTGCGATGAAAGTGGATCGACTTGATTTGTTGGACCAGCCCTTTGGTTCTGGTTTATTGTTTCTACTGGTCGACGGTTCTTTTATGAGTTCTTTAGTTTCCTTTTTGTCGTTTTCTTTGCTTGGATTTACTTGGCTGTTGCTTAACAGGCTGCTCTTTGTTTTGCTTAGGCGCCATCTTTTTAAAATGTGCTGACGATGTGTTACAATTGACTTGGCTGTTGTCTACCTCGACACCTTCATCTGGGACTCTGCCTTCCTGGTGTAGCGAAAATTCATTAATCAATACTCATAAAGCAGTAATAAGACTTGTTTTCATCGCTGATCATTCCAACCTCACGAAGTCTCTTTAAGAGTTTGGTCGAATCTGCAGAATCATGACAGGAAAACCATGATATCGTGGTGGAGATGAGAGGTGCCACGCAACCATTCCCCATGAGGCGGGCGGCTCTTACGTGATGTCTGTCACGTGATGCCTGTCATGTGGGTCCCGTCAAATTAACATCAACCAACGGGGGGTGGCATGTTCGGAGTTCTTTTACGAAGCCGTCACGTGACGGCCCGATTAAACCGGACGTTGCCTAATGTTGGGGGCACCTAGTGACGATCAAACAGCCTTCGAGGACAACTGGAGAATTCAGAAGTTGCGTTGCTCTTCTGGGGGTTTAAATTCAAGTGTCGTTTGATTTCAAACAGTGTCCGTGTGTAAACAGCTTAGAGAATGTTTAATGGACATAAGGTTATTTCTAGCTCATACAAATATTTTACATCTACCCAGCGGAGGTCATGCGGTTACAGTAACATCTATCAAAGGAAGGTATGATTATTGTTGTCGTTTAAAATAAACAATATAATATAAACAACTCTAAGTTTAATGGTTCTACAGGACTGTTACACCACGTGGCCTGAGGTAATTTTTTCTTTGCTGTTTGCTCTGACAAAGCCTATTATGTCAGCAAATGTATTTTAATCTTCCATCAAAAATGCAGGAAAACTTGTTATACATACATAATATTATATTAAACCCAGGAAGGCTTAAAACACATACTTATCTGTGAGCTTCTAGTTTCATGAATTTTAATATTGAAAGTACAAATCAGCCTTGACTGTATATTTACTTAGTAGCTGGCGTCAACTAACTATATAGCTGTTATAGTTTGGAAATTAATCAAAATTTATTATATCAGGTTAATTAATGTAAATCACTAGTATTAAACCAATCAAATAACTTTTTTCAGCAATTGTTGCTTCAGTGATCTCCTTAGAGAAGGCATGTCAGTCTAAACAAAATGGAAAATAATTTCAATATAAAGGCTGTGCTTGACTATATTCCTGGAAAAAGGATACAGAGCGTTAAAGGGACAGGGAGCAGGAGCCCAAGAGAATGGGGGCAGCGGGTAGAGGTGCAAGTACCATAGGTGGTCCACACGGCTGGAGCTTCACCTGGCTTCTATAACACGAAGAACCTAGGAGTATTGCTACTCCCCCTGCATAGGATGCTAGTCCATCGCAGGTTGCCTTAGCATTATGTCACTAGTACCGTTTATGCACCTGGGTGAAGACAGACATTGTGGAAGTTTCTTCAGTCCAAGGAAACAACACAATTGCACTGTTAGAGCTTGAACCACCGACCTTCAGATCTGAAGTCCAACACAGCAACCACTACGCCACAATTCCAATGCTTTTTTCAAAATTAATCTGCAGGTTTTACGTAATCTGTAGTTCCAGAAAATATCCGTACACCCCATGGAAGGGATTTGCTCTATGAGCCCCACCCCTCTGGAAATTTCAATTTAGCTTCATACATTGCTTTAAATTTTTGGGCCTATGAGACTCCCCACCCTCCCTGGAATTTCTAATCCCTTCTGTGGGGGAAAGTATGGGTATTCTCAACAACACAACGACAATTCCATCAAAATTAGGATCTTTGCCCCTGCTTAGGTGCTCTGCAAACTGAAATTGGCGCATAGAGATTTCATGATAACTATGTACAGTCATGGTGTTGCTATATTAGTGTACAGAAAAATACAGAGGCTCCCAAAAACTTTTTTTGTGCAAATATGCACAGTGATAGCTAGTGATTATAATTACTTTTCAAAACTGTCAGACTTGAGTGTTGTTAGAAATAAATGATAATAATAATGATGGTGAAAACATGTAATTCACATAATTTTTCTTACCATGCGGACAAACATCCCACAGTCATAGATATTTTCTTGCTGGGGAATGAAAATTCAGTTGGTATCTATCACTAATGTATGCTCAAAACATTTCGCATAAATAACTTATTTCAAAAGGTGTTCAACATAGCAGCGAAATTAACCATCAACTGAGCACACTCATTCATGAATCAACTTATTAGCGGAGTTCGCGGAGCACCATGGGTAAACAAATCTGGTAACATATCGATCCAAAAAAATTTTGGTTTTGACGTCGGCGTACGTGCCCCTCCGGAAGAGGAGGAGGGGAGCCCAAGGGTGGAGAATGCCATCTTTTCTTGGCGGGAAATCGCGCTGTGCTGTTCTGGAAACCGGCGTTTTTCTTGGCGGGAAATCGCATGACCATCGTTGCTTTTCTTTACCAAGCTTAATTTTATTTAGCAAAACGATTGTTCGACAGTACTGAAGTTTTAAACTTGAGAAAAAACATCTAATTAATATCTATAAATGGAAAGAAAAAGTTCAAAAGAATACTGGTGGAAGGCGAAAAGTTCAAGGCGGAGAGCTTGAAACGCAACCTGCTCTAAAGCAAGCTGCTCTGAAACACAACCGAGTAAGTGACGTTTTTAAAGAGTTTAAGTTACATGATCTTGCGCATTACGGTCAAAGAAATTACGTTTTGAAAGGCAAATTTAATTTATGTTATTAGAAATTAGTCATTTACTTTTTATTTAGGTCGGCGTTGACTTCAAAAAAAAATATTTGAAAACGCGCTTAGATATGAGATAGCTGTAGTCTCGGATATTTTGCAATTACGATGCAGGAATTGTAACGCGAATTTTATTTAATTGTAGAGTTACGGGTTTTCGAATAAACTTTTTCAAAAATGATATCTCTGTCCATCATTATGTGTTTGTTTATTCATAACCTTAGGTCAAAACACGGTCGTATGACAACAGCATCACTTGGGTGAGATGTTGGGGAACGATTGTTTTCAATTTTGAATGTCGGATCCGTCTCTGTGTGCAATTATCCTAGAAGTTTTCAATGGTAAAAGTCTTTTAAGCGAAGCAGTTGTCGCCCAAATTTATTTAAGGTTAAGACTTCATGTTTGGTTTTTGTTTGTTTTCAGTCTGCATGGGCTATAGTTAGAGAACGAAATATAAAACTTATTTAAGTAACTATAAGCGAAGCAGTTTTCGGTTTAAGGTTCTGTGTGTTCCTCAAAGTGCCCATTTGCTTCAGAGTAAGTTATATGTTGTTGTTGTAAATAAGCGCCATTTCAACTTCATTCGAGCGAACAGCCAATAATCGAAGGAAATCTGACAAGCCACAGTTAAATAACAGGATATGGAAACATTGCAAACACCAAGAAAGACGGCTCGCGAGTTAAATGTGTGTTAATTTAGTTTGATGGCCGAAAAAATAGTACATCAAGCGGTGCTCAGCCTCTAGAGTGACCTTCCGAGTTCACAGAACAGATTCCCAAAATATTGGAGGACAATTCGGAACACTTTTGGACTTTTTGAGAAACACTTTTTGTTACACAACGAGCCAAAAAAAAAAAGAGCTTCAAAATTTATTTGGGACCGAAAAGTTTCAGGACTTTTCTTGAGAAACGAACACCAGCTTATTCCTAGGGAGCTCCGCTTTTAGCTTTGGCTTAATTTATATATTAAATGATATATTACTTACCTTAGGAGTTCATTTGACCAATATTCTTCATGAAAGCATCTTCCCCTATTGACACTCTAATGCTTTAGAAAGCGATTGTGCATCTCTTAGTTGCTGCAAATAAAGTATTTAGTTACTACTCAATTTGCAAACTGTACTCAGAAATGATAACAATAAAATGAATAAATGTTTTAAAATTACCTGATGTTCTCATAGAAGTTAGTAGGAGCATACTGTTTAAAAGAATCCCAGTATGATGTGGTCTTACGAACGACATCCACGACCTTAAACGAAAGAATATAAATTCATAATTATAAGACAAAAAAGTGGAGCGACACTGATCTTTAGTTTAATATCACAGGAGCTGAGTGTAGCGAACTTCGATTTATTGCGTGAAATTGGTTCAATCATGGAATTTGTTTGTCTAACAGTAATTTGTAAATGTGTTCATTATTTGACCTATTTACATTAATTTGCAAATTAAATGGAAACAGTTGTGCAATGATATCTTTTATTGGAATGAATATTTTATATTTCATAGAAGGTTACTGTATAGTTAAAATAGAACGAATACAAGAATACTCCAATTGTCCAATGGCCAGGAAGATGCACTGGGATTAAAATGACATCATTATCCAATATATCGATCTAATGAAGAATCATTAGGTAGTTATTTTGTATAGCCAGCGAGGCTAGAGGACACAGCACTGAAATCAGTCATAATCCAACACAAACCTTTTTGGTCCACTTAGCCATCCACTTTGCCCCATGCTGAGACAGCTGTTTATAAAAAAAAGGAATCGAAGCAAAGAAATCTTGGGTAGCCTGGTGACTGACAAGAAAAAAAAAGTCATGAAACTCTGTGTCTCCATCATGTCTATGTCTACTGTTAATTAAATAATCTGTGAAGATTGTAAACAAAAATTCCAAAACCATCTGTATTACATTACCTCCTTTGCTCTCTGATTTTTGAGCTCGATATAAAAATTTATAATCTGAAAAAAGGACCCAGAAAGATACTCCACCACGTGAGGTCTTAGCACAGCATTTGTGCAATTTTCATAAATTTACTTTAAAGATTGTGGTTTGTACTATACAAATCAATAGTTACAGCTTCAATTGTCACCTGATCCTTTAGCTCTTATCTATCCTTTAATGTGCTTAAATCATCCGGGCTACGTTGGAGTGCCAAGAGCTGATTTATCAGTTAGACATTTTGGAACCTAAGAGGCAGATCATACAGAAGCTCATTTTTGTTACTATTTTATTTCCTCTTTCATGTATTACTTTTTTTAAATAAAATACATGGATGTATCTGTGATTCCACCACATCACATTAATTTATCTTTTGCTTAATTCTGTAGTAAAAGGACACAAATAAATAGACATTATGTGGTACTTGAGACGCGAAAATTATGTGAAGATGATAGATCTCAAACTAAAGTAATTTGTAGAATGGCATATTTCGTAATTCTGTTAACCTCAGGGCTGTCAATAAGGCATGGTGCTGGGGATTTTACGTGGCTGTACCTGGCTGTTTGAGTCCTGTAATAAACCGGCCACACACTGATTTCTTTCAACAAACATAATCAAGATATCAAGATACAGATCATGGGACATTCGTGTGGTAATGTTGGGTCACGCCAGAGGGTCACGCAAGTCACTAGTCAAATTAACACATTCCTCCCCTCTGGAATCATAAACTATGAGTTCAGAGGTTCTCTTAAACGGAAACAGAAAATGAAACCGGTAAGAGTGCCTACAATACGAAAACAAGCAATTATTTCATTTCAGTTGAAAGTCAAAGTTCACACAAGTAGTCTTTTAAATATGCAGGTCGAACCCGTCTCCGCAAGGAACGTGACCGCTTAGGGCTGTGGTTTGCAGGTGCCTCTGTAGACTCTAGTGCAGATTGAATGGGTTATACTGATTGATCAGCAGCTGTAGAGTCGGGTACAACCTGCACCGCCTCTGCAGTTTCAGCTTCCATTGGTGTCACTGCCTGTTCCACAGTTTCACGAGCTCGGACCTGGTCTTGATGTGTTTGCACAACAGCGCAACCTTCCAGCTGCACGCAGGCTGACACAGGGCCAGTTTTCTTGACTATGGTGCCGGGCATCCAGATCTTCTTATATCTGAAATCTTTAACATAAACTACTTGACCCTCATGTAAGTCCCTCTCCTTAGCATGATAATCATGTGCTGCCTTCTGCTGGGACTGTTTACCACGGACACGATTTCCTAGGTCAGAAACCATTTGATCCAGCTGTGTGGGCAACTTCTGTGTTGTTAGGAGCTTGGCCAGTGGGACGCTAGTCATACTGTGGGTGGGGGAGGGGGGGGCGGTAACTAAGAAGGAATCTTGACAGCTTTGTCTGCACACTTCCCTTCTTCATCTTCTCGAATCCTTCCTTAAACGTTCGCACTGCCTGCTCGGCCAAACCATTTGATGGGGGAGGTTGGGCGCTGCATGGATATGTCTGATACCGTTCAGCTTCATCAACTCTTCAAATTCTGCACTAGTGACATTGCTACCATTGTCGCTAACAAGTACTGCTGGTAAGCCATGGGTAGCAAACAGTTCACGTAATTTCTCAATTGTGGGACCAGATGTAGTGGACCTCATGTGGTGTACTGCCAACCATTTCGAGTATGCATCAATGACCACTACGAACATCTCACCTTTGTAAGGTTCTGCAAAGTCAACATGAATTCGGAGCCACCGGAGTAGTTCGTGCTGTTGACACTTGTTGACACTTGACACGGTGTTTCACCTCCTTCACTATGTCTTTATCCAAGCCTGGCCACCACAAATAACTGCGGGCGAGAGCCTTCATGCGAGATTCTCCCGAGTGGTCTTCATGTAATTCACTGAGCACCTTCTGACGTCCCTGTGGGGGTAAAACCACTCTGGATCCCCACAGCACACAACCATCTTCAACACTTAATTCCGTCTGCTTACTGAAGTACTGGTTCAACACGTCAGATTTGCATGTTGTTGGCCAGCCTTTCAAGATGAAGCGCAGAACCCGCGACATGATAGGGTCTCTCAGGGTCCACTCCTTGATGTGGCCACAATGCACAGGTGTCTCTTCTAAGTGTGCCATTAGCATAATGGTCTCCTCAGGTAGTGGAACTGAACTTGGCATCTCTGGTAAAGGTAACCGGTTCAGGGCGTCAGCATTTTTGTTTGACTGACCAGACTTGTAGGAAATTCGATGCTCGTAGGCTGACAAAGCGATTGCCCATCGCTGGATTTGCGGTGCTGCTAGGGTCGGAATTCCCTTCATCTCACTTAACAATCCTTCCAAGGGTATGTGCTCTGTTTTGAGGATGAACGGGTGTCCGTAAAGAAACTGTTGTAATTTCTTTACGCCGCAAAGAATCGCCAGGGCTTCTTTCTCCAAGGTTGAATAGTTCCTCTCAGCCTTATTCATTGATCTGGACACATATCCTGTTTGCTGCTCTGTTCCATCACCCATTTTGTGAGACAGGACTGGCATCACTTTCGAGAATAAGTTCTTTCTAGGGCTCAAAATGTACCAGCAGCTTAGCTGACTTTAACAGCTCCTTAGCGTTCTCAAACGCTGCACTCTGCTTCTCGAGCCACTCCCACTTGGCTCCCTTCCTGAGCAGTTTGAGTAGGGGTTCCAGTACACTAGCTACATCAGGCAGAAACTTGTGATAATAGTTCAGCATACCCAGAAATGCTCGCAATTGGCTGACATCCTTAGGCTCCGGTGCATTACTGATTGCCTCCACTTTAGCAGCAACAGGCTGAACTCCATCTTCATTGACTACGTATCCACAGTACGTGACTTCAGGTTGCATGAACAGACATTTTCTAGTCTCAGCTTTAACCCTGCCTTAGATAGCCGGTTCAACACCATTTCAAGACTGGCGAGGTGGTCAGGATCATCCTTACCACTGACTAGGATGTCATCAAAGCAAACAATCACATGAGGAATGCCCTGCAGTAAGCTTTCCATGGTGCGCTGGAAAATTCCTGGGCAGAGGAAACTCCAAAAAGCAATTGGTTGTACTGGTAGAGGCCCTTGTGCGTTTTGACGGCAGTATACTTCTTAGAATCCTCATCCAACCGCAGTTGCTGGTATGCCAGTTGTTGGTAAACCTTATCCTCCTGCAGGTAGGTCCTCCGTTTTAGGGATTGGATAGTTGTCCAAACTTGAGACTTGATCTGCTGTGCACTTGTAATCTCCACAGATTCGGACAGAACCGTCTTGCTTTACCACAGAAACGATAGGTGCAGCCCACTCAGTGAAATCCACCGCGGATATGATGCCCTCCTTCTGCAGACGTTCTAGCCCCTGTTCCACTTTTGCTTTAAGCGCGTAAGGTACGGGGTGAGCTTTCAGGAATTTAGGTGTGGCCCCTGGGTCCACAGAGATTTTGGCTTCTATTCCTTTCAGCATGCCCAAACCCTCACCGAAAACAACTTTGTTCTTGTCCAAGATCCTTTAGAGCTGGGGGATGACTACCTGAACATGGAAAACAGTGTTCCAATTTAGCTGCAGCCAGTCCCTTCCTCCCATAACTTGTTGAACGTCTCTTCACTTAACGCGGTTCGGCTTGCACCCGTGTCGATCTCGAGCTTTTGTGGCTTTCCCCACAGTTCCAAGGTCGCTTCGAACGCCTTAACTCGACTTGGCTTTGCCCCACAGATGAGATAGAACGCTTCAGCACACTCATCGCCCTCCTCGGTGTATTCTTTGAGCATGTTAGTGGGCCGTTATCTCCTGTCGCTGCCTTGTCTGTTTACCTGCCGTCCCTATCCTGCTTTGCCCGATTTCTTCTTTTCATTGCGGCAGACCTTCCCCAAGTGCCCTTTCTGACCACACTTGTTACAATAGAAGTCTCGAAACTTACAGGACGAGGCGTCGTGTTTTCCTCCGCGACGCGAACACTTAGCTTTCCCTAGTGCACTACTGAAGTGTTTGTCTCGCACGTTGAGACGATGAAAGTCGCTGGGAGTCGTTTCAACCTTCATGTCGTCCACCTGTTTTGATGCAGATTCAATCGTAAGCGCAATATCCACAGCGTTCTTAAAGGTCAGGTCCGGCTCTGCCAGTAATCCTCTTTGAATTTTCTCAACATTTATGCCATAAACAAACCGATCTCGGAGTATCTCTGGTAGTGTTTCGCCGAATTGGCAATGTTCAGTGAGCTTACGCTATCCCGCAAAGTATGTCGCTACTCCTTTACCTTCCTTTCGATTTCGGCTGTGAAATTATAACCGTTCCACTATCTCGTTTGGTTTGGGAAAAAATGCTTTCCCAGTTGCTCGACAATCTTCTTGTAAGCTGTCTCCGCCAGTTTCGCCCGCTTGTAGTAAATCTCTTGCGAGCGCATAGGTCTTGCTCCCACAAACACTGAGTAAAATCGCTCTCCGTTTTGACGCATCGTGTCCGTCGTTTGCTAAGAAATATTGCTCCAGTCGCTCCACATACTGGGTCCACATGCATCATAGCAGCTCTCACCGTAGTTAATGAGTTACTTCTCCGTACCTTATCCCAACTTGGGGATTTGTCACTATGCTCCTGTTGTCGTGAAGTTTGAAAGCTGTCCCTACAAGTCATCATCATCATCGTCATCATCACCATCATCATCATCATCATCATCATCATCATCATCATCATCATCATCATCATCATCATCATCATCATCATCACCATCACCATCATCATCATAATTGCAGTAAATTTATAATTAGTTAAGTTACTTCACAAGCACTTATTTCAACACACATTACATGTAATTAACGTGATGTAGTGGTTTAGCCTAAAAGCTACCATTAAGGGTATAGTATATTATTCTCAAGTACATTAAGGTTGAGATAGCTTTTGCGAATTTTAGCCTGGCGGCTGTGATGAATGAAAGCCCTAGATATGTGATGCGTTCAACCCTTTGTAACTGCAAACAGGCTAGGCTTGTTATCTTGTTGTTTCAATGTTTGAAGAGCACTGTGTGGATTTACAAGTCTCACTTCATCTAACCAAAACGTTGTGAGACAAACTTTGCTACTATTAAAACCTTTATGAAATGGCACCACAATATCTGTTGTTTTAATAACCTGCAGAGATTCATTTGCGGTGTCAATAGCCAGGAAAAATAATAAATTCTGAGTTTATTACCTTGTAATATTCTTTGCTTGGTTTGTTCTTTTAAGGTGTCTCGAGAGGATGCTGTCTACCTCTCCATCCGAACAGCTTGGTAGCACCTGAAAACATCGTTCGGCCTTGAGCATGTCATTCCCTAAGACTGGTGCCCGCTCCTCGCAGCCCTTCTGTGTGACAAACCTTCTGATGTAATCAGCCAGCTTCCAGAGTAGAAAATACCATTGTTATTGAACTTCTATTACCATCCACAAGGCCCTTACTATTCCTTGTATATGGATCAAAGAGTGCGATTCAGCCATCGGGAAGTTTTTTGATGCCTACTGTGCATTCCAGGAATCGTAGCACAATGCCGGTGTTGGCCTGGAGAGCATAGTGCAAGGCTTTTTCCAGGGTTACAAATGGGAAATTGCTGGCCTTAGACAAAATTTCAGCAGTAAGTACACCTTCCGTTCTGGAAAGGTGAGGAGCCGGCACTCGCCAGTAATTTTAATGGCGGCTTGTAGCTCTTCTAGAGACGACTTCTCACCAGGATTACCAGTGGTACTTGTGAGTACTGTGTGCACGCGGTCACCTAAAAGGTATCCAATTTTTAGATACCTTTTCTCCTGGAAATTTGGCGCAGTGGAGAAGAAAAGTGAAGCTGTTCCTTGTGCGCTGTTTGCTTGTTGCTTTGGCAAAATTCTTCACATTGTTGGCTCATGGATCCCTGAACTACTGGGCAAAAGATGATGGCCAGGCTGAATGGACCGCTGTGGTTCTTAAGGTAGGCTTGTCAGGACGGCTTCTTTTGATGTCAGATTTGAGATGTCCATAAAAGGGTCAAGGCGTCTTCTCTTGGGAGGAGGTTCAGTGGTTGGGTTCACACCAGACGTTCACTAGTTGGACAGGGGTCTATATTTCCTTTGTCAGATGCGAGGCGTCTGTCACTACGTGGAAGGGATCCTGGTACGATACAAGGTTCCGAGGATGCGCGTGCGTGTAGTCTAGGGTTGAATCCTTTCCGTGGAAATTGTTCGAGAATTTCAGACTGTCGAGCTTCCCCGGCTACTGCCCACACAGCTTTGAAGGATTTTTTCTTCGCAAGTTTAATGAAATCGCTGTTTCAAAGTTTGAATTTGAGTACTGGCCTCTAACGTCAAATACTTTAGGCTCAGCACTCTCACCGCACGTTTGGGTGAGCTAGTGACAAATAAAAGACACAACAGGTCTGTGAATCGTTTTACATACCTCACAGGAGATAAATGAAACAATGATATCGACTGGTCGTGTCAGCATAATATTTATAGACGACAAAACCTTCTTGGAATATAGGAATATAAAATTAAACCGTTAAACCGAAAGTGAAATGGTATGGACTTTCCAAGTTAAGGCATCCACTGACTGGAGTGTATATCCCAATCCTGGTTCGAAATTGTAACGAGAGGTTTTTGGCCTGTACTGGTAGTTTGCAAATGTTTGAGAGCTGGGCAAATATTACTGATGGCGACAGGCTTACCGCGCGAACCGAAAACTAGCAACAGAGCTATGCCACTGAGCGACGGCGGGAGCTCCGTAGAGTGGACTAGCTTGGCAGTTGGCACTCGTTAGAGCTTGCAGGTACAGGGTCTGGTTTCTTTGCCCTACAGCAAAGTCGAAAATTCAACTGGAAAACAGCAACTTCTTTATTGTTGAGTAAACCTCGTAGATACCTCACAACTAATTACAAGCTCGTTGATGGTCTTTGGTGATCGTTTGTCGGGTAATCGAAGATACTCGTTCCTCCAGGTAGTCGAAGATAATCTAATAACAATTGTTTCCGCGCTACTTATATATCGTCTTGTACAAACACAGGCGGTAAAGTAACTCTAAAGAACACGAAGAGAGAACGCTGGGGCACATGTAAACATAACTTGTAAACGTCTGATTGGTTAATTCTCGATCTGTAAGGCACCGAAGTCGTACGTCTGTTTCAATACTAACATAAAGTATCTTTGTTATTGATTTTAGCTATTAAAAGCGCATGTGTTATAGAAAAGAGTACATTGTTTTAAAGTTCAGCAGATCTTCTATTTAAATGCAAACAAGAGCCACAGTGGCTTTTAGGTGCTTAAAAAAGTGTATGTGTTGTGTTTATATTGCTACCAATTAAAGTTGAAAGAAAGTAGATGGACTAGACTTTAATCTTTTCCCATGACTTCAACATCTTTTATTTCAAAACATGCTTCTTAATTGGGCGAAGGAAATGGTTGTTTTTGATGTGGTACAAAACTTCGCGCTTACCCTTAAGTCAAGTCCAAGAGTCCATACAGTAAAGAAAAATTTCCCGTCAGTTGAAAACTAACCACAACATACCGTATCAAACTCTCTTCAAACATACTGTATCTAACTCTATAACTTCTTTTAGCTTAAACTCTGATGTCGATGGTGATTTATTTCTTAAACTTGGCTGGCAAAAACTAAGCAACCAATACAAAGACAGATGCAGAAAGCCATAATGGTATTTAAATCTTTACGTGGACTCACTACCAGTTATCTAAGTGATCAGTTTACAAACCGTAACGACGTAACAAATTACTCTCTGAGAGACTCAAAGAACAAACTTGCTGTTCCATTGCTCCGCACCAACTTTCTGAAAAACAGTTTTAGTTATAGTGGTGCGGTATTTTGAAACAGCTTACCCCACGGCAAGCAGAATCACTTGACGATTTCCTTTATAAACTTAATTCCTGTCCAAAGACGGCATTCATGTAAAGCAGTTTTTTTGTCTTATTTCTTTCTTTCTTTTTGTTAATATATGTGTATATTTATTTGTTGTAATTAAGAGCCTTTTTTTACTGATGAATTTTTACCGTGTATAAATAAAGTTATCATTACCGTTATCTTCCCTTTGCCGCAATGAACGTTATTAAACATTTGCTCTGATTCAACCACAAAACCTTAAGGTTACTCCGGACCTTCGCGGGTGTCCTCCCGTGTCCTCCAGGAAAAAATTCATATGCTTCCCATTTTAAAGGAAAGCATGGCAAACTGTATATCGTTGGAAAGCTTAATAAATGTAGATTTCGGAAAAAAATATGAATTGCCAGTTTTTTTTAATTCCACAAAAGAAAATTGCAAAAATGACCGCCAAAATGACCATGCGTTATTCAATTAACAAATGAAAGAAAATTGCAAAAATGACCGCCAAAATGACGATGCGTTATTTAATTAAACGAATGAATTTTAAAATAGGGTACCAAAATTCGGCAGATTTCTGTGAAATTTGGCCTGAACATTCCTTAGATGTTGTGAAACAAAAGCGTGTCGGGGATTTTTGAGATTTATAATATTTCACCCGTGGCGATCTTCAATGCAATGCCCATCGCGCATTCTTTGCTGTTCGAACTTGACAAATTAATTAAAAAATAACCAGTCAGAATATCAAAAAATGCTGACACACTTTTGATGACTGATCCTTTGTGATTAACACTTTACAGTTGCCTTGCCAGTGCGCTTGAATTTGATACCCTATTAATTCAATTGAATGACCCATGGTCATTTTCATGGTTGTTTGCGATTTTCTTTTGCGGAATTGAAGAAACCGGCAATTTATAATTTTTTCGAAATCTACATCTCTTAAGCTTTCCAACGATATATAGTTTGTTGTGTTTTCCTTTAAAACGGCGCACAGAAAACCGTGGTGACCTGTTATGGACAATTTGCACTTCCAGCATGTAAGGAATTAAATGTATGTGTATTACCGGTGACAGATTACTACGGTATTTGACAGATTAATTTTGGAAACTGATAAAAGCAAGAGCAACTTGAGATCTTTGTTTGTTCCCTTTTGTAATCAGAAAACTCTGTAGCTTTACATGGGGAAATAAATCGTTCTTAAACCGTGATATCGTGAAGAACGGCCCCTAGGCATTCACGACAAATGTTTTAGCCTTCAGGTAAGGGCTCCATTTGGATCTTAACGACACGAGTGGAAGCTATATGACAGCGATGCATTGAATTGTGGTTCAAAGGTTATTATTTACGTCATTACAACAGCAAGGCCATTGTTCACAGGAATCATCGATGATCTCGCAGGCTAAGTAGCCTCAGCTTACCGGAAAATCAAAAGATGCTGTTTAAAAGCCACTTACCCCCCCCCCCCAAATAACGCTCCCTTTATATCTGAAAATGACCCTCAAAACAAACAAGAGTTTGAAAATGACCCCCCCCCCCAGCATAATGGCCGGCCCCCTCACAGGTAATAAACAACCAGCCCCCAATTGTCGTTCAAAGGTCATTATTTACGTCATTACAACAGCAGCCCATTGTTCACAGCCCGCGCCACTACAAGAAGACTAAGTGAACCGACGGACGACAAAACAGGAATACAACTAGAATTTTACGAATCGGCGCGACGTGTTTACTCGCACGTCGGCCGCCTATAAATCGTGCTTTTTTAAAAAGATCCCGTCAATGTTGTCTTACCCTAGCCAGGGACTACTCTAATACGTCATATAAGCAAAGCGTCTCCACCTTTTTCGATCTTCTGAGTCCGCGATCCAATCACCTACTGAACAGCAGTGTCCCACCCTAGCCAAGGGGCTATTCCGGTCGTCACGTCAGCGTCACGAAGTGTCCCCAACCATTGTTGCCTATATTTAAGCATCTGCGATGATGTCATATCCGGGGTTTTTTTCACTTCCAGCATGAGGTCCTTCCCCCTCGACCAATCACATCCCTTCCAAAATGTCACGCGGTAAGGCCCTGAGCCAATCATCCACATGGCATGAAAACGAGATTTAGTGTGCCAGGTGGGCCGACAGTACTACCCGTAACAATTGCAAGAACAAACAATTGCAAGACCAAGTCCCAGAACCTGGAAATGTTCACTATCTTCCACACAGGGGAGTTGTGACGCTTGACAGAGGTACAACTAAGGTGAGAGTTGTTGTTACTGGATATCCTGTTGTGATTTAGAGTTTGTGAAGTTGCTGTAACTGCAGACATTGAAAACGCATTTTTGAACATTGATCTTGAGCACAAACACTATTTAAGCTTTCTCTGGGTGGACGACATCAACAATGCAACATCTAAGGTTAAGTTACTTCGCTTTGCACGAGTGGCATTTGGTGTAAACTGTACTCCCTTCATTCTTAATGCCACTAGCAGACACCATGTCAACACCTGTATGCCAGATGACAGCACACTTGCATTCAGATGGTTAATGAACTCTTTTCGAGAATTGAATACACGTGATCTTTAATTTA
Source organism: Siderastrea radians (assembly GCA_964017195.1). Lineage (NCBI taxonomy): Eukaryota > Metazoa > Cnidaria > Anthozoa > Scleractinia > Rhizangiidae > Siderastrea > Siderastrea radians. The sequence goes on from OZ024890.1 coordinate 39,071,593, forward strand.
CCCACTGACAAATACCAAAGAGGCAGATTATGCGCAAAAATTTGGGTAGTAGAGAAGCGCGGCTAATTTAGGGATGCAGGGGGGCTAGGAGAGGAGTGCCCTCCAAGGGGGAGACCAGATCAGGTGATACTGAGGGTAGCCACCCTGGACAGTGGTCCAGCTCTGTCTCCAGTGAGGTGAGGCTCATATCCCATAGTCACAGAGAACTAAGGGAACCTGGAAGGGGCACTCCAGGGGGAGTACCGGTCTGGTGGGACCGGGGTACACACTGGAATGGATCTTTTCCCCTAACCTGTCTCCAAGGGCGAAGCCTTACTGTGAAGAGAGTGTTGTTAAGAATCCCTGAGAATACTACTGACAAAGGTTCCAATCAAGAGAGGGTGGTAGAGGAAAAAACTAGAGCCTTGCATGTACCGAAGCCAGTACCAGAATAAGCATAGAAAACGCGGTGCAAAGTACTTGGGGGGGGGGGGGGCAAAAAACATGCAGTGAGCATGTGTTTGGCTGGATGGAGCTTTGCAGAAACACTAATTTGAGAGGAAAGTTACAGTGAACTTTGTTTAGGAAAGAACGATACATTGTTATATACACAAATCAGTATTGTCACTTGTAATACATGGACTATCAGCCTTGTGTAGTTTATTGTTGACACAAAAACCCCTCGTAATATGCCAGCGTTGTGTGACTAAAGAGTCGCAAAGAAATCCTATGTATTAAGTGCTAAGAGATTTTGTGTCTTGATTTAAACCTTAACGCAAGGTTCATTAACATCAGTTTATACCACAGTACGCTTGAACTTTAATTCAAATCAAAAAGATTAACCTAAAGAAACAAACAAAAAAGGCCTCGGTTATAGCGCTATTCATTGAATAGGGAGTTTTCCAGTGTGTTGCGTTGTCAAATCTGTGTAACTCACACCAGGCCTAGAATTACCGTTCCTGACTGCTTTATCATTGATTTTGCTTTCTTTTCGTTAGATCGTGATTGCAAATAGTTGGCAGGTTCTCTTTCTGCTGAAGACGTCGAATATGTTGCCGAGCAGACTTCTAGAGAAAAAGCTGAGAAGAGGAAAACTGAAGAGGACGCCGAAGGTGGGTTCTATTACTGTCCATTGGATGGACGCAACAGGCTCTTCCGACGACTATCAAGCGTTGAACGACATGTCAAGGCTTTGCTTCTTAGACCCGGCTAAGAAGGAGCATCCTCTCCTCCGCAAAGGCGTGGCAACCATGTCAAATTTGCATTAAACATCCCCATTTACTACTGTTGTTAATGTTGCACAAGAGGGCGGGTATTGAAAGACATTTAAGAAGTTTAACCTTCGTCAGGAAACAGGACGAAAACTTGACCCCAACGTCGTAGCTAAGGAAATGAGACAGGCCTTGGGCTTTCTGGTGGCAAACGTGTAGTCAAGGCCACAGAGTTCCTAATAGTGCAGGAAATTACGTCTCTTTTGGTAGGCTTGCGGCAAAAGTTCGCCAACAAATGGTCGCAACTGACAAGGATATCTTCGCTGCAGTGGAGGAGGAAGTAAACTTTCAAGAGGCAAGGGAGGTGATTCTCACTGCAATAAACCTAGAGGACCGCATTGTATATGACCAGTTCAATATGCGTACAATTGTCTGCAACAACACTTAAAAGAACTTGAAGATGGTTTTGTTGCAAACGCTTTGCTTGCAACAAGTTGAACTTTGAGGTCTGTTGGGGACCGAGGAAAGAAATATTCATATATAGAGGTTCTCACTAGCCTTGTTGACGGCAGCTCGTGTGGGCGTTCTGGATCCGATTATTACGCAGATTTAGCAATAAGTGATGTGATGTGTGCATAAGGTCACAAAAGCCGTAACAACGTAAATTTCTCAAAACGTCATCGGTTCCTTGCTGTCCGTTATTTAACGAATGCCCTTGAATTAAACATGAACAGAACATTTCTCGTGAGTATTCGACTGTCCCTTCCTTGTCATCAACTTGTCGTTGCTAAATTTGCTTGTTAGAGAAGTTTTCACTTCAGTGTCAGAAGTATAAACACTTTGTTTGCTTTGATTTTGCACTGCTGTGGATTGGGTTTGACTAAAACAACTTCGTGCCACCAACGAGGAGCATTAAAACCGAAACCAAACACGACTTGCTTCCGCGCCCTTCACATGCTTGGCTCTGGCTACATGTATTTAATTTAAGTTCTAGGTGGAACATTGGTTTGTTGGTGTCTGTTGCGATTAGACAGTTATTAGTTTGGTTTTAGTTTTAAACTGCTCTAAGTAACTACCGTTATTCGATCTCTTGGAGGGAGAATTCACACCGTGGTAAACTTTTAATCGATAATGTTAACTTGTAGCTCCCATTGCGTGCCCATATTTTGGCGTAAACATCTGCTTGTACTAGCATAGTTTGCGTTTCAAAATTGTTGAGTTATGGACACCTTGAATTCGCAATTTTGCTCGCTTAAGGTGTAATTTCAGTTGGCACAAAACCTGCCTCGTTGCCTTCCTGGATGTTTACCCGACATGATAACTGGAACATTTGAGGAATTGTCAATGGAATACCTATTAATGGTTGAGTTTTCACTTTCAAATCTTACACAATGAAGAACTATTCACTTTATCGCTATTTATGCAGCGCATGGCTGAAGACAGGATCAGATTTGCGCCCCCCTCACCAATGTTGGTGTGGACTATGCTGGCCCTTTGTATTTGAGAGACAGGAATGATAAAGCGAACATCTGTCTAACTCCGTAGATAGCCGTGTTGTACACATACAGTTGCATGATTGCAAGGAGAGAAATGTTTAGCATAACAGAGTCAGATAATGCAAAGACATTCACAGGTGCTAACAAGGAGCTAGAGAAGTGTTGGAAGGTACTGGAAGGTGATCAAACCAAAGTGGTACTGTCAGAAAGGAAGATTCAGTGAAGTTTATTGTGGATAGGGCCCCATGGCGGAATGGGGTTTAGGAGCGTCTCGTCCGCAAAAAGTAATGTTGGATGCTGAGCAGTCAACTAGTTTTAGCTGATATAGAAGCGCAGCTAAACAGCCACCTACTCACTTACCTTGGTGCAGTCCCAGGCTACTCTAGCGTGACAATTCCTGCACAGATTCTTGCACAGATTCCTGCACCGATGGCAGAAACGTACAGGCGTCACCAACAAAACACATAAGTTACAGAGTAAAGTCGAAAGCCACCACCAAACCATTTCTGTATCATCAAAGACTTATGAGTGGGTTCTGGAAACGATGGATTGCTGAATATTTCAGCTCGTTGACACCCCACAAGAGTTGACTTGGTCCTTGTAAGTGAGAATCAATTAACTAGAGTCTAGTGACAACTCGGACGAGTGGAAGCCACCCATTTAGGTCGTGATGGTTTGGTTACGACTGTTACCGTACTCATGCAATCTGGAAGTGTTACCAGCCAGTGCAGCATCTTCACCTATTTGAAATCTGTGATGCACATTTAGCAGCTGAACGTAATTGATACACTGTTGAACATTGTTATTTTGGTTTGTTAACTGAATTTGACTTTGATGAACTGTGATGCACTTCTGCATCGGGCGGGAGGATCTTCGGAACTGAAAGTTCGCACCCAAGTAGGCTTGGCTCCGAATTAGTTTTCAGGGGCTTGGACCCCCCGATTAGTGTCGACTGACAGATTTTTCGCTGGATGAAGTTTGTTCTCTAACTCGTTAAGCGTTGTGTTCGAAAATAAACGATTTCACCGCATGAATACACGACTGTTCTCTTTTAATCGATGCTGATCGCAGCAACTTGCACGTGGTAATGGAAACGGTGCAAGCCTTTCTGAAAGTGGCCAAACAAAAATAATTTTAATTGAGCTTTGACGAAAGCGTTATAATGAATGAAGGTGAAGACCAAGATGTGCTCTGAGCGATCACAATTTATGTCAACTAGTGACAAACGTTTGAGTAGTATTCATTCAGGTAAGGCTTACCCTTTTCCCAGTTACTTCGCTCCTTAGAAAATAACGGCAAATCATCGGCACGTGGAAATGGGTTCCAAACACAGTTATGGTTTTTGGACTATTTCAGCCACAGTTTCCTCTGGCTGCTCTAGTATAGCCTCCGTCGTCAAAAGCTCCTCGCTCAGATACATTCTAACGAAGTCTTAGGCCCAGTTCAAACGTCGAACTTTACATGTGCCGAACCTGATAGCTATTTGGGTTTGAGTTGACCTAAATGATTAAGTTCGACAGTTGATTCAGACGTCGACATTAAGGTATCAGCCACGGAAAAAAGTGTCATTTTTTCACAAATGAGATTTTTACATGCCAAGATAATTCTCTTCGAGAGCTTTCTTTCAAAGAGAATAATGGCTCAGTGGAGAGTTATTGGGAGTAAAAGATTTTTCCTCATTAATTATGGCAATTGATCGCTGACAAGTTCTATCACACCTGATTAACTTGATCACGTGAAATCGAAAGCACTTCATACGGAATGGTTTTTACAAGTTTTTTTTACGAAGTAAAGAGAGTTTTCTTTCACCTAAATGCATCATTAAGAAAACGGTTCTGTGTGTTTTCGTCTTCCAAACCAAGAATGAAGGAAAAGAAAGCCCTTGACAAATAATGGGCAGTGAAGTCGTTCAACTGTCTTCAAACTGAACTGAACACGCTAAGCGATAGGTGAAGAATGATCAAAGGAATAACAGATGATAGAAATTGAAAAGACGCTGGAGTTCGCGAATGCAGCAATTGAAGAAAGACGAGGAGAATGAAGATAAAATCAAAGAACTCGAGGATAAATGGCTGTACCAAAAGGTATATAATAGAAGAGAAAATTTGCATTTCTTTGGAATTCCCGAATCCACCGAGGATACACCTGAAGTGATGCGTAATTTTCTCAAAGATTGGATTTGGAAAACGCAGAGAGTATTGAATTCCAGAGGGCTCATCGAATAGGCAAGAAGAAGACGGGAGAGACAAGGCTAGTTATTATTCGCTTTTTGAAATTTCCAGAGCACAATCTGGTCTTTAGAAGAGTGCGTGAATTGGAGGATGATATTGATGTAAGGGTATACGCCGATTACCCCAAGGAAATTAGTGAAAGAAGAAAAAAGCAGTGGCCACGGTTAAAAAAAGCAAGGGAAGAAGGAAATATAGCGTTCTTCAGCAAACCTGAGCCTCATAAATTGTTTATTGCTGAATAACTATGTTTTGAGGATTTTGCTAATCATCTCATTAGTCGACTTTTTTATTCTTTTCATCATTTTCTTTGTAACGGGAGGGATATGTAGGCTTATTATAGAGTGGTTACGGACAATTGTTCCAAATTTCTAGGCAGCTTTAGGTACTAATTACTTCACTACCATTAATTCCCTTTGTGTTGAACATTGTTGTGTAATGCCTTTTATCTGTTGTCTACTTTGTTTATTATGTTTGTGGTTAGTGTTAAAATTGTTGAGTGTCTGTGTGGGTAGAAACCACTTTGCGCCTCAGTTGTTACCTCATTTTGACTTATGTGCAGTTGCGGTGAGATATACTTGTATATAGTACATAACTATTCCAGTTAACGTTGTCGGATCAAATTTTGTTTACGCGACAAGACCGAAAGGTGGGGTGGGTAGTCGCACATCTTGTTGGCTTCGCGGTTTTGTGTATGTGAAAGAAGATAACGGACGAAGGTACCGTAAATATTTGTCTCTGCCTTAAGAAACCAATAAGAGCAGGTTTCGACTCATATTACCTTCGCAATGTACCACTATTTGGCAACGTGAGAGCTTTTTTGAAAGGTGCGAAGAGAAGATTCGACCAGCAACAGATACAAATTTTGGCTCTGGTTACTGCGATGGCAGCAAAAACTTTACTATCACATCCGAAGTTCAGTTAGCTGGAGCCCTCTCTTTAGTGAAGAAGCCCCACGTTTACCTACATTTACCTACAAGTGTTTCTGTCGTGGGGAAAAAGAGAAAAGGTGCGTGTCCAAAGTAGTAACAATATAATGCTGAATATGGGTGCGGTTTTAATGTTACGTTTTTTCCCACTAGTTTCACTCATGTTTTTTTCTTTTGTTTTAGTCAGCGCCAGCTTTACGGTGGATGATAATGAAGATGAAGAAGCGGAGACCAGTTAGAAGTGCACCTGTCAAGACTGCGGGAACGTCATAATAACCTCCCCGAGTTTAAAAACAGCAGCGATAAAAAGTGTTACGTTCTATATTGGCAACAGCACCATGGAATAATCGCATTGCCTTGTAATATAATGACTTCACGGAATCGCAACATTTGAAAAAGTCTAGAAGATCGAGACAAAAACTGAATAGGGTTCTTGTATTGTTGCGTTAGGTAAATGGGACCCACAGCAGCGAAGATGACGCTCCCGATTTGCCATTTTTTACGGGTATAAAGTCTAAAGGAGGTAAAAACTCCGCAACCATCCAGTAAAACCTCTGGACAAAGTACAGATGCCAGTGAAAGATAGGTAGACATTGTAGTTATTGTACAGTTTATAAAACGTTGAAATCATAGCTTTTATTTAACAGTAGCCTTTTTCTCTCTGTACTTGTAGGTCCGTATGCGAAGTGCCACATTACAGCAATTAAAAGACCTGAAAGCCCTAAAGCTCAATGAAGTTTTATCGGAGGACGAGTTTTCGTCTAAAAAAGAGAAGTTCCTCAAACAACTGAGTGATTTTTAATTTAAACTAAAGACAAGAGCACTCAAAGCTTGAAGTTCTTATAAATATTCTGTGTGGTTGATAAAGTTTCTCTCTTTTTCGTCTGTAATCTGAAGAAAGGCCTCTTCGACCATTAACTGTGGATCGCTACAAGATTGCCATGCAGCGTTATTTTCTCGGACCCAATTCTTGCCTTATGCAAAACGTTCATTGCACGGCATGAAATCAGGGCTGTAACGTGGCAAAAAGATGACAATAGCTCCAATCGTATGAATTGCATGAACATCTGCCTGAGTATGATGGATAGCTGCGTTATCTTTAAAGCAAATCCAATTTTCGTGAGAAAATACAACCAAAAGAGTATTGCAGATTAGATTAAACAGAATATTTTTTTTTTTACAAATCTTCAAAAAGTATGTCAATACGAGATAGACCTGTCCAAAAAGTCTTCCTTTCTCAGTCTCGCCAATTAAATGCGCTCGAAAGAAACATTCTTATGCCCGAATGGTACCGCTATTCTTGGCAGGGATGAAACTGCTGGAATCAAGTGATTCTGATATGCACGCGAAATTCATCAAGGGAAACGTCCCTGTAAGGCGTAATTGGTCCAGATCATGCAATTGAGCATGCCTCACCAGAATTAAGAGTGTGTCCACCTAAGAACCGACCAGTCAAATTTTTGTGTAAAATAGATTAACCTCATTTTTTTCACACAACAAAGATGCTGTTTATTTGGGTCAATTCGCCTTCTAAGTTTTCCAGACCTTTTTTTGTTTGTCACTTCCAAAAGTCCATTAAACAGCAAAATAAAACACAATAGTTTTTTGGCGGGCGTCTACTGGGTTCTTATTTACTTGCGTGACTTTTAAAGTTGTCTCAGGAAAAAAATGATAAACAAACACGGCGACCGCTCTCGTGTTTACATTTTTTTTCTGCTGGCATAGTAAACCTTGTTCCACAATTGTGTGCGGGCTGAGGCTACTCTCTTCATCTTTCAGTGGCAATTTGTTGCAGAAAGCAAACACAACACAAGTACAAAATCCTGGCAAGTCATGTCATATAAAAATAAATAGTGGCGATCGTCAACTCGCCCCCGTATCGACGCAATTTTCTCGTGGGCACAGAGTACCTATTGGACTCCTTTTAGGAGCATTATGCATTTCAATGCTTTCGACCAGTGTAAGATGCGTCGGAGAGGACGAAGACTCAAAAGAAGACGAACATGTTGGTAGCAAGTGCGAGACGAAGACCAACAATGCAGCGCGTGTCTCTTGAGGTCGCTTCTCGGCATTCAAAAAAAAGAAAACGCCCAAAGGAAAGCAGCTCAGCTTGAGAACATACGAAACATAAGAAAAGAAAAGGCGAAAAGAAAGCTGGAGTCGGACGATGAAGAGCCCCAAGATGTAAATAAATTACTAGAAGTGCTCAGTAAGAAAACTCAAATGTCGCAACATTTTTTCCTCACGTTTATATCTTCCTCGTGAAAAAAGTGCAATTATTAGAAACAGTAACAGTAGCTGTTTGATTTTTTCTTTTTGGAGGCCAAAAACGGTGGTTGAAAATTTTTCCACTTGCAGTAAGGATAACAGATTTTAAAGCGATCAGGGAAGGATTATCGAAATGCAGTTATTGTGAACAGGGAACAAGAAACGTTAAGGTAAAGGTAGTTCATGTATAAAAACAAAAACATTAGAAAGGTGGAATTTACACTTCTTTGTATTTGCACATCTTATCCTGGGCCAGAAGAGGGTGAATTTTTCAATTTCCGTATAAACAAGACTTTAACAGCTACACGTGTAACAACTGAAATCTCGAGCAACAGCAATTATATCCAGTTTCTTATTAGTATGTGACATAACATTGTTGAACTGAAGTTGTAGCAACTTGTCATATTTCCATGTTTTTGTCATGCACCAACAATAACATGATGGCATAAGGCAGTATCTCAAATGAAATAGGAAAGTCTACCAAATCAGACCTGCAAAAAATGGAAATTTTTATCTGTGATATATTGCAACAAAACTTAAACAATACTTCCCAATGTAAAATACATGCATTATCAAATTCATTTTTCCTACGTCCCTTGCCCTTCAACCTCTTGTATGGTGAGAAAAGGTATGGACTGGCAAGTACTTTGGAAGTCAATTGCCCTCACCGTGGTACTCAAAACACCTTGTCATCATCAACATCACACAGAGCTAGCCATATCAGGCCAAAAGCATTCGATGTAAATACAAGAGCAGCTCTTGGTGCCCTGCATGCCAGTGCTGGCCATACTCACCTTAGTGCCATAACATCAACACTTAACATACCGTCTATGAGCCGTGTAACATTTAAGGCAAGAGAAAGGGAAATTGGGCTGGCCTGGGAAAGTGTTGCACAGAGTAGTTGTAAAAAGTTTATAGAAGCTGAAAAAGAAAATGTCCTGGAGGTAAATGAACCAGCCATTTTTTTTCACCAGTTTCTTTCAGCAACAAAAAAACTCTTAAGTATACACACAATTTAAACAAACACAAGCCTTTACTCAAAAAGCTTTTTTTTTTTGGAGTTACAACAATATTGGAAATAACAATAACCTAGATTACCTTTTGGGTGATCAGTGGGACTACTTGTGAATACATAGGAAAATTTCTGAAGCTAAAGCAAATACCTCTGACAACTATATTCAATAAATTATACAAGTTTACAAGTTTTGCTTACAAAGTAGTGTTTAAAACAGCCAGTACATACCTTCCTTAGGTCAGGTTACAGCTAGTATGGGATGAAAATTAACAGAAAACCAAATTTCTAAACAAAAGTTGGCCTCAGTTTATTTTCTGCTGTTTCTCGTAATTTCTAGACCAACACGTTACTAATTAAATAAAACTGGTGACACCTCTGAATGGCAAAACAATCCTATAAAACAGTCAATTTCTTATATGTGGTGGTACTGCAGTCCAGAATGGCCTTTTGGCCAGTGGCCGGTGGTTCAACCACTGGGAATGGAGTAGTAATTGGCTCATTTACTGGCAAAATACTTGATTTTGACACTAGATGCAAGTTGTGTAGAATTCGTGACAGCGCGGCCAAAAAGGGCCAAAAGCCAAGAACACATGATTGCCGTAAAAAAATATAGTGGCTCATCCAAGAGCATGGAGCCTAATGCTGCTGTTGACCTGTTTTAAAGGGCAACTAAGACCAAATTCAAATTTCATGTTTACACTGGGGATGATAACACCACCACTTAATCGCACATATGGGAAAAAGTTGCTGATGACATTGAAAAACAATCTGATTTGGTACACACCAAACGATCTTCACTCTCAAAGCTTCACAAACGCAAATCACAAGAAAACTTTCCAGGATGCTTATCCCTCTTCGTGAGAGTGATTTCCTACTTGGGCAAATGTTTTGGATATTGCGTGGCACAAAATAACGATAAACCAGATGTGCTTCAAGCAGCCATAAAGAACATTGTGCCCCATTCATTTGAAAAGCATGACAATTGCAATGGATCGTGGTGTAAATTCAATAAAGATCCCACCAGCTACGGTATGGTGATGCATTGGAAAAGGCCTTAACTGCAATATTTGATGAGTATTCAAGTGATATTTGTTAGGATATGTTAGCTACCAGGCTCTAAGTTACACGCTGTTATGCCTCGCTCTCATGTCAGTCAATAAAGCATGAGTTGTTGTACAGAACGGCCATCTTGGATGTTCTTTACTTAGAAGTAGTTTAGAGAACATTACATGGTGTCAGACGAGAGCTAGAATGAATCAGCTTCCACCGCCGAATCCTATGACATTCGAGGGAAATGTTGCCGAAAACTGGAGAAGATGGATCCAGCAGTTTCGACTTTATCTCAATGCGACGGGTCTCGACAAGAAACCACAGCAGCAGCAATGTTCGTGTTTGCTAACAGTTGCCGGACCAGAGGCGTTGGAAATCTTCAATACGTTTGCTCTCAGTGACGCTGATCAGACGAAGATTGAAGTGGTGATTAGCAAGTTTGAATAATACTGCACACCGAAGAAGAACCTGACCTACGAGCGACATGTGTTCAACATGAGGGCGCAGGGAGCGACCGAAGGAATTGATGCTTACGTCACGGAATTACGCAAGCTTGCAAGAAACTGTGAGTTTGAAGAATTACATGATTCCTTAATTCGTAATCGTATTGTGTGTGGCATCCGAAGCAATGTAGTCAGGAAACGTCTTCTGCGAGAAAAAGATTTGAATTTGGAGCGAGCAGTCGAAATTTGCAAGTCATCTGAAATTACTGACAATCAGTTGAAAAGCATAGTTGTTGATCAGGATGAACGAGAGGTGAACGAAGTCAAGAGTGACTCAAAAAAGCCACCAGTAAAACCAGAAGGGGGAAAAGGAAAACCCAGGCAAACAAAGAAATCATTCAACTGTAAAAGATGCGGAGAAGAGCATGAGCCCAAGAAATGTCCAGCATACGGTCAAATATGCCACAAATGCAAACAAAGAAATCATTACGCGAAAGTGTGCTGTTCAAAGCCAAGGGACAGCTCAAAACAAGTGGATGAATACAGGTTAGATGATGATTCAGACACAGATGAATTCTTTATTGGGTTCTTAGGACCTAAGCCAGGCAGCCAGAAAAATTGGATGCAAAATGTTGTTATCAACAATCTCCAGGTCAATATGAAATTGGACACTGGTGCCCAATGTAACGTGTTACCGTACTCCTTGTACTGTAAGCTGACACGAGAGAAACTGAGGAAGTCAAACACCCGGCTTGTGTCGTATACTGGCCACAAGATACCAGAAATGGGAAAAGCCACTCTCCCTGTGAATCTCAAAGGCAAGTTCCACCCTGTTGAGTTTCATGTCATTGAGCATCCAGCCACACCAGTAATTGGTCTTCAAACCTGTAATGATCTAAATTTAGTCAAGAGAGTCAGTGCAGTTGATACCCAAAGGGATGAGAACTCATCCAGTGACACTAGTAACCTGGATGTCAACGAAATTCTAAAGAAATATGAGGATGCATTCGATGGTATTGGATGTTTGGAAGGTGCTTATCGGATCAAGGTTGATTCCAGCGTAACTCCAGTGGTTCACCCACCTCGTAAAATACCGTTCACCCAGAGAGAGAACGTTAAGGAAGAGTTGACCGCATGGAAGCACTAGGTGTCATCCGCAAGGCAGATGAACCAACTGAATGGGAGTTCTTTAGTAGTAGTGCAGAAACCCAATGGCAAAGTACGTGTGTGTTTAGATCCCAGAGATCTAAATAAAGCTATCCAGAGAGAACACTATCCCATGAAAACTGTGGAAGAAGTTGCAGCCGAACTTAGTGATGCCAAGGTGCTCAGTGTGCTTGATGCCACGTCAGGGTTCTGGCACATCAAACTTGATAAAGCAAGTAAGCAGTTGTTGACATTCAACACACCATTTGGTCGATACCAGTACCTAAGGATGCCATTTGGTATCAACTCAGCGCCAGAAGTGTTCCAAAAGAAAATGACCCAAGCATTCGAGGACCTGAGCGGTGTCAAGACAATCGCAGACGATATCCTTATTTGGGGAAAAGATGAAGACGAGCACAACTTTCGCTTGGAGCAAGTGTTGAAACGATCAAGGATAGTTGGATTGAAGCTCAACCGAAGTAAAATGAAAATCATGACAACCGAAGTGCCGTACATTGGCCACATCTTGACAGCAAATGGACTGAAACCAGATCCTAGCAAGGTGCAAGCAGTGGAGGAAATGCCATTTCCAGCTGACAAGCCAGCACTCCTAAGGTTCCTTGCAATGGTGAATTACGTGAGTAAATTCATACCTAATCTAGCAGAACTAACTCAGCCATTGAGAAAACTTTTACACAAGGACGTGGCATGGCATTGGCCAGAAAGGCAGGAGAAAGCATTCCGATCCATTAAAGGAAAGCTGACAAGTGATGCAATACTCCAGTATTATGATGTTGAAAAGTCAACCACAGTATCAGTAGATGCATCATCCTACGGACTTGGAGCATGTCTACTGCAGGAGGGGCGACCGGTGTGTTACGCATCCAGATCATTGAGCTCTGCCAAGAGAAATTACGCACAGATTGAGAAAGAACTACTGGCAATCGTGTATGGATGTACTAAATTTCACCAGTATGTATACGACAAGAAAGTAAGAGTCCAAACTGACCACAAACCCCTAGAAGCCTTGTTCCGAAAACCATTATTTCAAGCATCGCAAAGATTGCAACGAATGATGTTAAGGCTTCAGCGTTATGACCTGCAAGTGGAGTATGAACCAGGCAAAAACTTGTACATTGCAGACACTCTAAGCCGTGCCCCAGAAGGGCAAAATGAAATCGCAGCCAACTCAGAGGATGAATTTGAAGTGCTCATCATTGAGAACATGCCAGTCAGTGAGGAGAAACTGGAACAGTTCAAACAAGAAACTAGGAAAGATCCAACATTACAGAAGCTCAAGAACACAGTACTAAATGGATGGCCGGAGAGCAAGTCTCGGTCAGATCCAGAGCTTCATGGATATTGGAATTTCAAGCAAGAAATCACTGTTTGGGATGACCTGCTGCTGAGGTCTGACAGGCTTATTGTCCCAGATTCGCTAAGAGGAGAGATGCTTAGTAAAATCCACAGCAGTTACTTAGGCATTGGAAAATGCAAGCGCCGAGCCAGGGATGTCTTGTTTTGGTCAGGAATGAACCAGCAGATAACAGACATGATATCTAAGTGCAATACCTGTGACACGTATAGAAATGCTCAAGCAAGAGAACCACTCAAGAGTCATGAATTACCAGGAAGACCGTGGCAGAAGATCGCAGTTGATCTCTTTGAACTTGACAAACAAGACTATGTCGTAATTGTTGACTATTACTCGAAGTTCTTTGAGGTGTCGCATTTACCTAACAGCAAAAGCAAGACTGTAATCAACCACATCAAATCACACTTGGCACGGTATGGAATTCCTGAGATAATAATCAGTGACAATGGCCCCGAGTTCAGTAACCATGAGTTTGAAGAGTTAGCAAAGCATGACGGGTTTAAGCATATCACTTCATCGCCAACTATATTCGCAGAGCAATGGCCTTGTAGAACGAGCTGTTCAAACAGCCAAGAACACTCTGAAGAAAGCAAAGGTTGAAAACAAGGATTTTCATCTTGCTTTGTCCCATGGCGGACAAGAACTCGACTACCAACCACACCATCATTACTAGAGCCGCAGTATCCAACCGACAACATCAAAGAAGGCCTTAGGCGCCGAGCAGAAATACAGCAGCAGTATTACAATCGACATGGAAAAGTCCTGCAACCATTGAATACAGGAGACACTGTACGAATCCGGAAGCCAGGACAGAAAACATGGACACCTGCTGAAGTTACCAAGGTAACCAAATCACCCAGATCTTATGTTGTTGTGTCGGATGGAACAAGTTACAGAAGAAACAGGCGAGACCTGATTAAGACCGCTGAAACGACTGGAAGTCGTTGCCAAGCAACTGCAAGTCAGTAACGGACACTCGGAGATTCCCATTAAAACACTTCAAGGCCAGTTAAGGAGCCAGAGAATCCTGCAAGAGTCAGTTTGAAGGGTCGAGTCATTCGACAGCCTGCTTGGTTGAAAGACTACCACACAAGTTAGGGTGAACACTTTAAATTTTGAACAAACCTAGTTGATATTTATGTTGCTGATGCAAGTAATGGATATTAAGAAAAAGAGACTCTTGAGACAGACTCTGAGATGTTCACTTAGTTTATTTTTCCATAAAAAGGGGAGATGTTAGGATATGTTAGTTACCAGGCTCCAAGTTACACGCTGTTATGCCTCGCTTTCATGCCAGTCAATAAAGCATGAGTTGTTGTACAGAACGGCCATCTTGGGTGTTCTTTACTTAGAAGTAGTTTAGAGAAAATTACAATATTGTAGTTAAAAAACTTGCCCCAGCGGGAAACTCTCAAAGGAATGAAACATACGGATGGAACTGGATCTACGGTCAGGGTCGTTCTGTTCGATTACCGAAAGGCTTTCGACCTGATAGATCATACGCTCCTCGTTAGAAAGCTGCTGGCCCTCGACATGCCTGTTGGTGTATCCTGTTGGATCATCGATTTTCTCACAGACCGTACGCAAAGAGTCAAACTGGGAAACGACTGTGTGTCTGAATGGAGAAAGGTGCCGGCTGGAGTTCCCCAAGGCACCAAGCTCGGGCCATGGTTGTTTATTCTCATGATCGACGACATCGATACAAGCAATGCGGAACTCTGGAAGTATGTCGACGACACAACCATCGCAGAGTGTGTGGACAAGAACAAAAACAGCACTATTCAATCTGACGTGGAGGAACTGATTGCTAAGTCTAACTGTAACAAGTTCCAACTAAATGAGGCAAAGTGCAAGGAGTTACGAATATCTTTTGCTAGATCCACTGTGGACTTTGCTCCCATTGTCATTAATGGCAAAGCAATCGAATTAGTACCCACTGTTAAGCTGCTAGGTCTAAATATATCTTGTGACCTTAGGTGGAATTGTCATGTTGAGGAAATTAGTAAGAAAGTTTCGAGTCGACTGTATTTTCTTAAACAACTGAAAAGGGCTAATGTTCCCCAAAAAGATCTATTGACCTTTTATGTAACGTGCATCCGCCCTGTGACGGAATATGCGTGCCCGGTATTTCATAATGCGCTGCCCGCTTACCTATCTGCGGAGCTAGAACATCTGCAAAAACGCGCGATGCGTATCATTTTTCCATTTACATCGTACCGCGACGCACTACAGCAAGCACGCTTAGAAACGCTTTCTGCGCGCAGAGAATTAATCACATCTAAATTATTCGAATCTATTAGCAGTAATGAAAACCACAGATTATATAAGCTTTTACCCTCGCGAAATAAATGTCATTTTAACTTGAGACATAAAAGAAATTTTAATATTCCCATGGCCAAGACTAAGAGACTCATGAACACTTTTATATATAGTAATTGTAATTAGACGATATTATAGTTTTTATTCTTATAATTAATAGATTTTATTCTTTCTTGTAAAAATTAATATAATTCAGCCTCTGGCTGCAATTTTAATTTTAATAAACTATCTACTACTCAACGTTATTGGTCCCAGAAATCCAAAAATACGATTTTGTGGTGGGAGTGAAAGTAACGATTTTCGGTTTCTTGTTGAGTTTGCCAGGCTAACGAGGGAGGCAGCTATATTTGCCAAACTTTAACTGAGGCAAATATAAAGCCAGGTAATCCGTTCATTCCTTATAATGAAGCAGTAGATTCCAAATCTTCAAAAGACAAAGCCAGGAAATCCTCCATTGCATTTAAGAGACGCCGATCAGAAACTACACTAAAATAAACTGAGCTCAAACACCAGTAGTGAGGTCAGAGAAGGCACAACAGAGAAGGCACAACGTGGGACTGAATTTAGACACCACGATTCCATAACCGAATTACTGAAGTTAACTGAGAATTTGCTAAATTTCCACCTTTTCCTTGTTCCAGGAATTTGAAAAGGTAATGCCAACATTCAAAAAACGCCCCAAGCAGCCTAAAATTTCTTACAAAAATACAGTACATTATCAGTTTCTAGTTTATGACCCTGAGCAAGGAGGGTCAACTTTGTCAACTGGCAGCTCTAAGGCAGGAGAAACTTACAATGAGTATGTTCTACCTACATGTTACATCAGCCGCTACGCTTCTTGGGGTCAAAACATCGTCTGTCAAAACAGTAAATGGCCAGAGAACTATACTCAATTCAATTCAATTCGATTTATTTAAACACCGTAAAATTCATCAGGAATACATAATAACAAAGCATAAAATATCCTACACGTGCTAAAAAGACTGATCTTAAACATTACAACGCTAAGTAAACCTGTTTTCCATGAATGCCGTGTCTCAAATTAACTAAGCGATTTTGTCTCCCTAAGATTACAGGACAGGCTGTTCCAGAGAGTTGCGCCGCTAACTAAATAAATTTGTGCGAGGGAAAGGGACAACTAGTTTGTTTACAGTCCCTTTAGGAATAGCGCGTGCCATCATTTTTAACAAATTTAGACGATAAATACTCGGGAACAAGACAATTCAAAGACTTATACCATCAAGGCTTTCTGGATTTGACACTGAGTACACAAATCTTTCCATCCGAGTTGATGTAACAAGGAACTGGCATCATAACTCGAACAGGTTAACACACGAGCGGCACGGTTCTGAAGCTTTTGTAGCCTGTCTAATAAAGTTTTACCACAATTACCCCAGACATGATTGCAGTAGTCAAAATGAGGTTCAATTAGAGCATTGCGTATATATAATGAAGTGTAGGTGGTAGAACCTGAGGACCTGCATTAAAACTACCTGTAGGTGATGTGGCTTTCATCCCTTAATCTATGAATTTATCAAATAATTTGCAAATGATATGGTAGATTGTAACCACTTTCAATGTACAAAGTGCTGGCTGTATTTAAAAGTGGAAACCTCAAAGAGAATTCTATCTTCTTTCCTTTTACCTGTTTTTGTTTTCATTTTTTTAAGGCTATGAAAAGATTTCAAAAGCATAGACTTTGCCTGGATCCATCCAAGTATTCTTTACTAGATGAAATAGGAAGTATTTCCTTGACCTTGCCATTGAACTTACTAGGCAAGGAAAGAGTTTCTCTATTGTATTGAACAACATTGACTGGGAGATAAGGGCTCACGATGTACGGGAAAACCACCAAAATACAAGCGAGCATGTTGTGGTGGCAAGTAGTCTGGTGTTCGATCGAGTTCCATCAGAACACCTCCCTGACTGTGGCCCACAGAAGGACATTAAAACAGTTTACCGCGTGAGGATGAGTTGAGTGAGATTGCATGCCCCTACAGAATTTATGCAGCCCGTATCATCGTGAAAGTTTTCCCCAAACTTAATTTCATAAGTGATTTATTACCGAAACATATTCCGCACCAATACAGTGAAGAAATGAAAGTAAAGTCTGAGGTTATAACAACGCCCGTGTTGATGAAAGATGAAAAAAGTATGCAGACTGTTTAGATGTAATGGATACTTTTGAAGAGAGGATACAAGAAATCTATACAAAGGCTTCCAATGGACTCCGAAATGCTGTACCACATCCACCTCCTGGTGCCAGACTGCCAATACATGGTCCATCACGTCCTGATCAGCCTGCTTCCCATGCACCCTCAGTGCCAGATCCTGTAGACCCACTTTGTGGAGTTAAAGTTCCCTGCATTGGTGACCAGCTGACAAGAGTCAAATTTGCAGGAGCAACAGACATTCGAGCCGGTGCTCACACAAGCGAGGATAGGTTGGACCATCTGTACCCATTTCGTTGTGCTGGGTGGCATACAAAGAGCAGTTTTCTTAAGGTAGGGTTACAGGACAGTAGAACCAAGGTGCATGTCAAACAATGTCAAACGCCCATGGCCTAGTGGACTAGTTACCAGCATCTCACGCCGACGAGCCGGGTTCGACACTCAGCGGGAGCAAGAATTTTTTTCTTTTTTTTTTCTTTGTTTTTTTTTTTAATAAAACGACTTGGATGAGAGTATTTTCACAAATTAATAACTGCCAGCAAAAACAAAACAAAAAACAAAAGCAAAAAACAGACAAAACAAAAAGGGGGGCTCCGCTTTTAGGCTTGGCTAAATCTATATATTATTGCGCCCTATAGCTATGCAGCTAGTTATGCACATGTACGGGCCATTTCAGGGAAAGAGGCTCTCACCCAACCCCCTCTCCCTTAAGGAAGTTTTGCTTGAACAAATGCCCAAAATGTCTCTGAGTGTGATTTTCTCAAAAGGCTTGCTTGTAAACCCTCCCTCACGGCCATCGGCTCTTATTAGGCGTTGAGTGAGGAATGTGTCCACTTTTGGGGTTGAGACCTCTATATATAAACTAAAAGTGAATGTTAATCTACACTGTACATTACAGGATATGCCAGTGCTGCCAAGCCCATAAGTGAGGTTTGCAGACAACCCCCCAAGCGAAACCAGTGAATCCAGTACAACAGACACGTTGTTCTCCAGTTTCTCACCAGGCGCTAATCCAGACGTTGAAACGTCGCAGGAATGGCAACCTACTCCGCAAGTGAAAGAGCAGTTGATTTCCCTGAGCAATTTCCGCAGAAGGGTAGACGGGAGGATAAGCCCGATACGGTCCCAGCTCGGAACTGACGTTGAAGAGATCTCCTCGCGCACTTCTCGATACTACAAGCACAAAGCGGTTCAGCTTGTCGAGACTGTACTTGAGGCCATCGCTCCAGGAAATTCCAAATGGCTGTTCCAAGAGGTTGTTGAAGGGTGTTGCAGTCTAGCTGTGGAAAATCTGCCTGAGCAAGCTTAGCCTGCGTAGCAGGCGTAAACGGGAAAGGGGAAGGGGAGCGAGAATACGGGAGAAAAATGGGGTTCTGGGAGGTAGGGACGAGGGAACGCCTGCTACAAACACCCCCGTTTTCTCATCTCCACCCACCGATTTTTAGGTAATCCAATTAAGTTAACTGTCAATGCAACCACCAATCAGAAACAGGCGCGCGCTTTTCTGCATGACTGACTGCACACAGGAATTTAATCATTCGCCAAGCGTCTAAAAATAAAGTTAGGATGAGAATTTTTTCCAATCAAAGAACAACTTATAATTGCCCTTATTTTCGAAATAAGAGACACGAAGCTTTTCTAAATAAAGAGATTTATTAAGATAAACCGCTCTTTGCTTCCGAAAATCAAATGCGTTCAATTTTCGCTTCTAGGAAAGGTAAGCTTACTTTAAAACACGCAAGCGAAGAACCGCGATGGCTATCTCTAAAATAGCGAACGGGGAATCGAGGAACGGGGAACAGGGAACGGGGAACGGGGAACGGGGAATCTCTAAAATAGGGAATCTCTAAAATAGGGAATCTCTAAAATGGGGAATCTCTAAAACGGGGAATCTCTAAAACGGGGAATCTCTAAAATAGGGAATCTCTAAAACGGGGAATCTCTAAAACGGGGAATCTCTAAAATAGGGAATCTCTAAAACGGGGAATCTCTAAAACGGGGAATCTCTAAAATGGGGAATCTCTAAAATAGGGAATCTCTAAAATGGGGAATCTCTAAAACGGGGAATCTCTAAAACGGGGAATCTCTAAAACGGGGAATCTCTAAAATAGGGAATCTCTAAAACGGGGAATCTCTAAAATAGGGAATCTCTAAAATAGGGAATCTCTAAAACGGGGAATCTCTCAAATAGGGAATCTCTAAATCCACAAGCCCGAACTAAAATCTCATGTCTGTTTTTCTCTCTACCATAATTTGGAAAGGATAGATAACCCAAGGGACCCTATAAACGCGTTGCGTGACCAACTCGTCACACATCCCTTTAATAAGGCACCGTAATTGCAGATTGAAGACAGGTACCTTTTTCGGTGTAATAAAATTGAGTGAACTGAAATAAATCACATCCTGCTGATTGTGATACAATTTATTTTTGTGTGTTGACTGCCGATACTACTTGCAACGCTTCTTTAAGTCTTATTCCACGCTCCAGTTTCTCATTACTGTCACCTGTATTTTGATTGAACTGGTTAGCATTTGTATTACAATAAGAAGATACTGCACAGCTAAGTCGCGGAAACGCACACAGGAACGTTGTTGGCCAGATTCCATCCCCACTTTCCTGTTTACCCTTCAAATAAAGAGTTTATGTTTGCTACACGTAGAAGAGAGTCAGAACACCTCGACTTCTCATTCTGAACAGTGCGTAAGATATTTGATGCAAACTGACGGACCCGTGAGGAAACCGAAACTCAATAGGATCCAAACCCACCAATGGCAGTTCACGTTTGTAATGGGAATTCTTTGGATAATTTTTTCATGGCCAATCAAAGAAAACGTAATGATAACTTTGTACAAGTGGCATCGGAACGGCGCGCAGCACTGTAACAGAAAAGCGCTGCTTCGATTGCGAATTGCCGAGTCGACCAAGCCGTGTTCCACCGTGGAAAGGTAAGCAAACATCACCACCCGCGATACCCTGCTAACAGAGACTTTTCGTTTTGTATTCACGATAAACAAAAGAACTAAGTGAAATACGAGACGCGAACATCATCATACATGCTAAGAAAACTTTCCAGAAAGAAACACTCTGCTAGCAGGTTTTCAATACCTATGTTATATTATTTTACTGTAAGCAAAAGAAAAAAATGTACAACAGCCTCATTTTACCAATAACTAATAAAGGAGCCATTTACGCTGGCTTTGCGCCTCGAGACAACAACATGTGACTGTGATGTCGTGACCTTTTACGTCTCGACTGTGATGGCGTGACTTTTGACATCTTGAGCCAAAAACATGTTGCGTTTTGAGCGGTGACTGTTATTGTCTGGACCTGTTCCAGATATACCTTATTTTTACTTATTTTCGCGCGTCTTAATTTTAGTGAATTAAAAAAAATTGAGAAATTAAAGGCCAGCACAAAAAATCCTCTCAAAATTTACACACGCAGAATGTAATACACTCGTGAGAAATTTACATAATCAAACATATGAATCAATAAATATAAGAGCGATTTTCGTTTGACCTTGAAGTAACTACGTGCGAACAAACAAGAAAGGAATCAAACAATGGCAATTTAATTTAATTGGTTTAGGGAACAGACACAAACGCACACGGCTTTTGGTTGGTTTAGCGAACATCAAGCATTTTCCACCTAGTAAAGAGCTTTCATGTACCTCTGTATTCAGCAATACGATTGCACAATGGAACAATGCTTTACCCATATTAGGGTTCTCTTCAGCGGTAAAGGAACGAGGTCTTGTTTTCACATTTTTAACTAGTGGCTGATGAAACAAATAACGAACGCTTACGGAAACACTCTTTCAAGGTCAAACGAAAATCGCTCTATTAGCAAGTTCTTACCTGCATACCCACTACCGTCTTGAGTAATTAAGTACGAATAAGGTGTGTTGATTTTTCAATGGTTTTAGTTAAGGGTTTTAGTAGATTGCCAGCACTCCTTTCCTCAGTCGGGCGAGACAACACGAAAGACAGCTGCCGCTTCGCTGTTAGAAACGTGACGCGCGTGAGGTACGCATATCACATGCGCCTCACGTTTCCGCGCGGCAGTCGACTTTTGCGCGCGTTCCCATGATCTTTTTCATTAGTCTATCCGGCTTTTGAGATTTGCCATTTCTAAATTCAAGGTGATTCCATCGAAATGGAATCAAACTTGGTCCAGCTGTTTAAATAAAAATGAACTTGGTTCAGAATAAAACACAAACTGCGGTGATAAACATTGTGAATAAACGCATTTTGTTGAACTTGACGTTTCGTGCGCTAGTCAACATACATTTTCAATGACAAACCAGTGAGGAGTGATGCACCTTCTGTAGACCTGGATCAGTAAAAATCTTGAATACTAAAGTTCACAACAGCAAAGTGATGCTTACGGCAAGAGGACTGAGAAAAGGAGGAATAAACGAAATAAAAATGCTAAATGTATTTGCCCGATATTTCGGTTTGCCAAACAAACCAAATATGGGGCTAAAATAGAAAAATGAATACAAATACAAGTTGGCCGTTACATATGCGGGTTTTGAAACACAGTTTAGGTAGTGTAGGATGGATTGGCGATGTTCACCAAAGCTAAAATAAGTTTTAAGATTTACAACTAACGGGGTCGGTGATATGTCGTTTATCTTTGGTAGCGAAGAAAGTGTATTTCATTTGGCCTTTGGTGAACATCGCCGATCTATCCTCAATCACAGTCAGCTTATCAACCCACTCCTGTTTCAGAACATTTTAACCAACCTGCCCATTCCATCAACGGCGTCCTCTTGTTCCTCTGGAATTTTAATATGTACAACAACTGTAACTCTGTCACAAAAACAAGCGAGGCTCACCTTATTGATAGAGCCATGACACTAGACCCTCGTGGTAGCCCCCCTAGAAGGATTGTTTTGCAAACTGAAATATCGGGCAAATACCTTTTAGTATTTTTATTTCGTTTCTGCCTCAATTTCTCAGTCTTGTTGCCGTGAGCATCAGTTTATGTTTTTAACTCCAGTTGGTAATTACGTATTGGACATTTCAAATATGCAATTAAAAATAGGCCTCACCCCGCTCGTTTTCGCACAGCGAATGGATAGCTGATCGACAGCAACTACACCCCCCGTATGTGCAATAAAGTATCATCATCATTATTTTCTTATTTGGCATAGAATGACGCCGAAAAATTACGTCTTAGTGCGGAGGTTCATTCATTCATTCACTCATTCATTTGATTTTTTGTAGCCTGACCCATGGTCATGCATGAAGAATGTCGCTATTCAAAGTTCCGAAGCTAAGGAAGAAGAATAGTTCATGGGAGTCAACTTTCAACAATACTGGGCAAGAAGATACATGTGAAACCTTTGATTTCCGTGAAATCAGTGATGTAGTAGAAATCGGTAGAGGAAGTTTTGCAGCTGTGTTCGCGGCACAGTACACAACAGCTAAAAGTTCAGCATCTAAACAAGTGGTTGTCAAAAAGTTATTTGACCTTGATGTCTGTGAAAAGGGCCTTTTTCTGAAAGAAGTGAGACTATTACACACTTTAAAGCATGCCAACATCGTCTCGTTCCACGGAATGTGCACTACGCCTCCATCGATAATGATGGAATACATGTGCTTTGATTTTAGTCCATTTGAAAGGGAACAGAAGGTTCACTCGTTGAAAGAGCTACTGAGTGAACTAGCCGACGGAGATCCCAGCGATTTTATACACGTAATGCCTATTATCGCCTCCGATGTAACCAAAGGCCTGAGGTACCTACACAGCAACGGAGTGGTACATCGCGACCTCAAACCAGCCAATGTCCTTGTTTCAAACCAGCATTATTGCAATCTTGCAGACCTTACGGGGGTCGAAAGGTCTTGGTCAACGGTACCAGTGATTTGCAAACTGTCAGATTTTGGAGAAGCCCGTTCGCAGCTTATTATGACCCGCAACTTAAACTTAACAACAACAAAGGACGGTAACAGAGGAACACCAGCATTTAGGGCGCCAGAAGTCTTGCTTCCGGGACATGAGCAACCTATGGCTCTCCGCCAGCTCAAGAGTGTAGACATATGGGCACTTGGACTTCTGTTTTTTTGCGTTGTCAACCCAGGCCTCTCAACACCATACAGTTACGAATTCAAGACGGGTGAAAACAATGAAAACGATGAATTCTAGTAATTCTAAGTGAAGTCGTTTGAGGCAAACAGCTGTGCAGTAGTTGCATAATTGATACTGCATCCGGTATCAGTCAGCCAATAAATCGTCGCTTTCCCATTGTCTAAAGTCTGTCTGTCTAAATATCAGTTATTTGACATATACATATAATAACCATTTTTAAAGTATTTGTTTCAACGCGCAAATTGTTAAGATCGAACTTACTACGGCTGTATATCGCGGGTTTGATGGCCGGGTATCTTGTCGAGATCAAAAGGGGAAAGAAGAAATCGAAACAGAAAGTTGCCGCTTGAAAGGTTATTGGAAAATGGGAATGCAGTCTACAGGACGCGCCTTGCTGATTTGGCAAACATCGAATCCGGCTCGGGTTAATCTTTCCCAGTGCCCTCGATGATGTTTATTTTTTCTCTGGAAGCCCAGTTCGAACAAGTTTGAGTGTCTTGTTATTGACCTTAAAACAGGAATTTTTTTGTTTTGGCCCTTAAATGCCTTGCTTAACTTGTGTCAGTTAGAGGGCCCTAACAAGCAGTACCAAGTCGCACGGGATTGTTGTTGTTGTTGATAACACTGTTAAAAACGTATCCTAATAATTACAACTGTTAACGAACACTGTTTTCTGCCAAACGTATCAGAAATGCAGTTTTTTTTCACGAGAGTTTCAGAGAATACAGTTTATTCTATGTAAGATAAGGGTGCAAATTCGTAAAAGAGAAGAGTTTTGTTGAAATTACAATTAAAAAGGGTTTTAATTCAACCATAGGTAATAAAAGAATCTGGTTTATGAAGCTCAGTGAAGTCCTTTGTTTTATTACTTTTGTTAGGTTTTGAATTTTGCATGAGCAACTAACCAATCAAATTGTTACTGTTAAGATATTCAGCCACAGCATATGAACTTTAAACAAAGGAATGTATGTGCACGGTCATGGTACTTATAAACCTGCAAGGTTTTGTAGCCAGTTTTTAATTTGGCAATTCACACGTTTCCTTTTCGGTAAGGACATGTTATTGTTTGGTATTGTCTAAAGTTTTATCCGTCACAATGACGCATAAATTTCAAAGCAACGTAACTAGGGATAATTACTTACTCATTTCTTCGCCTCTTCGGAATATTTCACCTGATCCAGTCTGAAAGGTGTAGCAGAGAAAACCAGCAGTCGCGATTTCCAGTAACGTTTCCAGTGTGATCGGAAAAATTGACGGAAAATGGAAAAATGTTTCTGCTTACATTTTCTGATCAGTTACACCCCTTCAACTTCAAGGATTCTAAACCATTTCTGAACTGAAATTTCATTACAATGTTTTGACATCCGATTCCCTCTTTCTCGCGCAGACACTGTAATCCGCACCATATTTAGATCAATTGAAAGGCCTATTATTCAGGCTGAGAAAAAAATGCATACCGACAAAAGTAGGATCCTATATGTTAGAGATTCCCTATTATAGAGATTCCCTATTTTAGGGATTCCCTGTTTTAGATATTCCCTATTTTAGAGATTCCCTGTTTTAGAGAGGCAGGTACAAAACTCGGACCGGATCAACTCGGATCGCTTGATCCGGGTCGGATCAACTCGGATCAACCCGGATCGACCCGGATCAACCCGGATCGACTTAAATTTGAACACAATAAAAGAAAAGGGATCCTTAATAAAAGAAAAAGGATACTTTTACGCATTTATGGATTGACAGTCATGAAAATAAAGCAACCTCGTTGAAAATAAAGCAGTCCTTGCTCTCCTGCGCTGTTTTGTCGAGCCGCCATTTGTTTTCCTAGTGCCAGGGCCTCGCGGATCGAGTCTCAGGTGTCCAGTCTCAAGTCGCGTTCTTGGGCACACGTGCTGTTGTCATCTGCGCAATATGGATGGAGACGAAGGTAAAATTCAGCCTGATCTTGGCCATCTTTTAATACATATCACATCTCTTTACGTATTATGTCTAGAAAAGGGTAGTTTCATTTGTCCTTTATGTATAACTTTGCTTATTTTTTAACTTTATCAGGAGCCCATAACCCGACTTTATAGAGAAAACAAAGGTCGAAAAAAGACACAATGCTTGTGTCCACGGACGTTGCTAACCTATATACTAACATCCCACAGGAGGAAGGAATCACTATTGTCTGTAAAACATACGAAACATTTCATAGAGCTAGCAAATAACTATCACCCGACCATAAAATTCACGGCTGAAATTTCAGATACAGAAATAACTTTCCTGGATACATGCGTATACAAGGGCGAAAGATTTCAGGAAGAATCTATTCTCAACGTTCGCACGTACTTCAAACCGACAGAAACTTTCCAATACACGCACTGTACATCCTGCCACCCTCCAGGCGTCAGGAAAGGCTTTATCAAAGGCGAAGCATTGCGTCTTCTGAGAACCAATTCCTCAAAAGCTACTTTTAAAGAAAACATTACACAATTCAAGCGTAGATTACGCGACAGATGTTACCCAGATAACCTCGTAGACAAGACTCTCTCAAAAGTTAAATTTAGCGAAAGAATGTCGGCGCTACAGAATAAACAAAAAGCGGGCAAAAGAGTTTTACCGTTTGTAACAGAGTACCGCCCTTCTGTGTCTTATCTTAAAAACATTCTTATGAGCAAATGGCATTTAATAGAAAATCAGCCATTGCTAAGAAATATCTTTAAAGACCCTCCCCCACTTTCATACAGAAAAGGGAGGTCATTGAAAGACGTACTCGTTGGAGCAAAGCTTTGAAGGTCAACGTTTTATCGATCTTAACCAATAGGAGTCATGTTTGGCCTTTCAAGTTTTTGTAATATCATGGCGATAAAGGCCTCTGCTAAAGATGATCTATGATGGTCTAAGGGCCAAAATGATCTAAGGTTTCCCTTTTTATTTTTATTTTTATTTTTTGAACTGCAGGGTTCAAACACATACACTTGCTCAAATAAATATTTACCACTACGGCAATATGTTCAATTGGCAGTTTTGAAGTTCACTTGGCTTGAAGTTAAAGGACTGAATATCTCGTCTGGAGCAACATCATCTGCCATAAAATTAAGCAATGCTATAATACGTTGGGGACCATTGTGCCCGAGAACGCGACTTGAGACTGGACACTAGTTTCGTAGTCCGCGAAGCCCTGGGACTACGAAAGCAAAATGGCGGCTTGTCGGCGGCTCGACAAAATGGCGCAGGAGAGCGAGGACAGCTATATTTTCATGATAAATGCGTAATAGTATCCCTTTTCTTTTATTGTATTATAATTTAAGTCGATCCAGGTTGATCCGGGTCGATCCGGGTTGATCCGAGGTGATCCGACCCGGATCAAGCGATCCGAGTTGATCCGGTCCGAGTTTTGTACCTGCCTGTTTTAGAGATTCCCTATTTTAGAGATTCCCTGTTTTAGAGATTCCCTGTTTTAGAGATTCCCTATTTTAGAAATTCCCTCTTTTAGAGATTCCCTATTTTAGAGATTCCCCATTTTAGAGATTCCCCATTTTAGAGATTCCCTATTTTACAGATTCCCTATTTTACAGATTCCCTGTTTTACAGATTCCCCGTTTTAGAGATTCCCCGTTTTAGAGATTCCCCGTTTTAGAGATTCCCTATTTTAGAGATTCCCTATTTTAGAGATTCCCCATTTTAGAGATTCCCCGTTTTAGAGATTCCCTATTTTAGAGATTCCCTATTTTAGAGATTCCCCGTTTTAGAGATTCCCTATTTTAGAGATTCCCTATTTTAGAGATTCCCTATTTTAGAGATTCCCTATTTTAGAGATTCCCTGTTTTAGATATTCCCTGTTTTAGAGATTCCCTGTTTTAAAGATTCCCTGTTTTACAGATTCCCTATTTTAGAGATTCCCCATTTTAGAGATTCCCTATTTTAGAGATTCCCTGTTTTAGATATTCCCTATTTTAGAGATTCCCCGTTCCCCATTCCTTGATTCCCCGTTCCCTATTTTAGAGATAGCCGAACCGCGATACACTTTGAACGGCATTTATATTGACCGAAGCGCCCGTTTTAATTTCAAAAGTTTACGCGAAAGCCATAATATGAAGAATCGGACAATAATAAAAAAAAACATTTCAATACAAATTTACAATCAAAAATGTAAGTTACTTTACCATGGATTCCCTACAAAGTCAACAGCTTGAGTGATGTCTCATGCAACTGCAGATTTCTCTTTAAAACAACCGTCTGTTCTCAAAGAATAATTTCTTCGCTTTTAGTTCTCTGAGTTGCACTGTTTAAGGTGTCGAGCGTTTCTTAGTCTTAGGGCTTCTTCTTCCGATTTATAGTTCTCAAAGGGCGAGTCTTTGCTCCGATAACGGGATATTTACACTGCCTTGAAATTCACGCGTGAAACGGTGCAATGCTTTTTTGAAATCTCGGACAATGACAAAATCTCTTCTCTCTAGCACTGTATCCCGTTGGCAAAACCGCTAAAACATCTCTTCCCTTTAGAAGTGCTCTAACTTCCGTTTCTCGCTCTTGTTTCAGGACTGCAATTTCGCTACTCTGGCCCGGCCTGCTGCAACCAAGTTCAAATCTTCTAACTGCACGTCCTCGTCAAATTCGTCATTCCCGTGGGACGTACTGTCAAAAATTAACCAATCAGAATTTTGCGGCCGCTGACGGCCGCAGAAATGAAAAAATGGGGGTCTTCGTAGCAGGCGTTCCCTCGTCCCTAGCCCCCAGTCCCCCTTCTTCCGCGTTCTTGCTCCCCTCCCCCCTCCCCGTTTACGCCTGCTATGTAGGCTAGAGCAAGCTTTACTTACCACACTCATCCAGCTGTATGAGGAGGCTTTATCCTGGCAGATTCTATCTATATTTGTCCGCGACTACTCCAACACAGAGCTTCTGGCCCTTATCCCTGGCTTAACGAAGTGGAGGGTTGATGAGGCAAGCCGGCACGCCTTCGAGAGTGGTCCTGGTTGTGTGATCGAGCCCCCCACCCTCCAGCGCAGTCGACTGGACCCTTCGTAGGTTGACCATTTCTTGGATTTTATCTCCAGTCAATTTTTTCTCCAGGATGTAGCCTATGGCACTAAGAAGCTCAAACTAACTAATGGAGAGGAGATCGAAATCCCAAACGTCGTGAGGACTGTAATTGCATCGTGGTTAATCCAGCTGTACCAGATCAACTGCAATGATTTCAGTTTCATGCCCCTTAGCGGATCAACGCTGTATAACATCCTGAAGGTAGGGTGTGGCATGTGTATGTGAGGATAACCAGGGCGTAGGTGCGAGGATCGAAGGGCCCTTGAGATGAAGTTTCAGTGTCTTAAATGAAGAAAGAAATATTTCTAGGCCCAATCTATATGAACCTACAGGTTGGCTTTCTGTATAGGGTTAGATGGTTACCGACGTTTTTGCCATACAAAACGGAACACCTTATTAAAAGGTTGGTGAAGCAGCCACGATTTCTACCCTTGACACATTAAAACATAAAGCATCTGCAAACCATTAAAAGGTTGGTGAAGCAGCCACGATTTTTACCCTTGACAC
Source organism: Siderastrea radians (assembly GCA_964017195.1). Taxonomy (NCBI): domain Eukaryota; kingdom Metazoa; phylum Cnidaria; class Anthozoa; order Scleractinia; family Rhizangiidae; genus Siderastrea; species Siderastrea radians. The sequence continues at coordinate 39,100,852 of OZ024890.1, forward strand.
ATTAAAACATAAACCATCTGCAAACCATTGTAAGTAATTTAGTTAAGTTTTTTTTGCATGACCAGGGAATCCTTGTCCATCTTGGCCTCTTTATTGAAAAGTTGTGTGTTATAAATTCAGGTCTGTGCTGCTTCACAGAAGAAATCGCTCGCTGGTTTAGACAGCACCCAGAACGATAGAGTATTGGTGTATTCAACACTGGAAGAGGCTGTGAACAGGCTATGCAAACTAGGTAAGAGCATCTCTTATCTTATTTCAACTTCAATAACTCTACGTAACTCTATAGAAATCAAGCATCATGACAAAATCTTAAAAAGTAAAATTTTCACCCTTGAGGCTCGCATGCAGCAAAAATTAGTTCATACTATTACAGTGAAACCCATTTAACCAGGAACGCCTAAAATTATTTCTGGAATGTTTATTGTTCTGCGACCAATCAGATTCGAGACGTAACCGCAACAAACCGCAAGAGCAATTCGGCTGAAAGGTTTCGATCACGAAACGAGTCGGTGGCTTTTGCGTCCACGATAAATTCTCAGTTTCACCGCTGATTAACGAACACTCTGAAATTGTTTTTTTTTTCTATTTCAGAGTTTATGCATAAGCAAAGAATAACTATAAACGATATTTTACTGAAAAGAGATAAATAATCGAACAGACACGGGCTAGACAGCGCGTCTGGGAGCAGAATAATTGTATTCAGTTTTTGATTTTTTAAAAAACGGCCCCTCCGGTGTTGTCAGTTATAATCATTTGTAGGTTTCAGCCAAAACAGTTTACTGAATAAACTTTGCAAAAGTTTCCCTTTACCCTACATTGGTGCGAAGAACAGTGCGTCAAGCTCATTCACGGCAAAACACTTCCGTCCAAGATGTCACGCAAGCCGTTAGCCGAACATTTGAAGTTATGGACATGAAACAACGAGCTGGATTTTTCTTCCACGATTCTCAATTTTTTTATACCCTTTGGAAATACTGAAGTTGTTATTCTTTTCTATTTCAGATAGCTTCTGTATGAGCGAAGGATAGACGGCACAAGTGAACAAATGTCCAGTTCCAGTAGAAGCGATTCGCGCGTTTAGTATATTTTTAAAAGGATACGTTTCCTTCCCTCCCATTTATCACTTCTTTGGTTTTGCCTCAAAACGTGCTTGTTTTTGGCCGTCATTTGATGTTTTCGATTACGTCGGTCCAAAGTAACACAACTACCGAACTGAGACCTAAATAGCCAATCAAAAGCGAGTGCAATTTTTCAAAATTTTTGCAACGGTACGCAAGTTGCACGCATGTTTGTATCTGCAACGGCAGGCGTGTTTGTGTTTGCTGTGAAAACTCGGGTCTAACAGAAACTACAGTAATTATTGCTCTACTGCAATAATCGGCGGTGAAACTGAGAATTTATTGTGGACGCAAAAGCCACCGACTCGTTTCGTGATCGAAACCTCTCAGCTAATTACTCTTGCGGTTTGTTGCGGTTACGTCTCGAATGTGATTGGTCGCAAAACAATAAACATTCCAGAAATAATTTTAGGCGTTCATGGTTTAACGGGTTTCACTGTAAAGTAAGGCGTCCTTATCTCTTCTAGGTCTAGATGAACAAAAAGGACGCGAAATCAAATCTCGCCTTAAAGAAGCAAAGCACTACTTAAAAACAGATTACAAAATTGACGTCAGTACGGCCGAGCCTTCCGCAGACCACTGCAGTACCTACGCACTCAGTACGTAAGAGGAGGAGTTCAAAGGTACATGTACGCACCTGCACGACATCACCTGTGACAGTTGCGAGGAGGGCAAGGTGGCGGTTCTTGATGTGCAAATGGCTTTATCGTCCCCAGGAGTGATGTACAGGTAACTTCAAGACACAGTGATTACTCTATGCCACGTTAAACAGCGGGGAAGGGTTTATTCTTCTTCTATTTGAATAATTTTCAAACGTCCTTCCCCATTCATAGTATTCAAAGTAAGTTTTTTGTTGTTAGGTAGTGTATAAAATTATGGCAATTTATAGTTTTTCAGTGATGCGACGACCACAAAGAACTGCAGCACGACATTGAGACATCCATCCACAAAATTGAAGAATGGAAAGCGCACATACCTCGTGCTGCACATCAAGGTGTGGCAATGACCGACGTGATTAAGAACCTGAAAGCGAACCAGGTACTGATGATCATGGATTGGGCGATGAATTTTCTGCCGGCCAGCTTCCGAGAGATGCAGAGAGACTGGCTCGGCAAGAAAGGAAAGTCGTGGCACGTGTGTGTCGCCGTCTCAAAAAACGAAAATGGAGAGAACAAGGTAAATCATGCCGCATGGTATTCTTTCCACTCTTTTTGCTTCAAAAGCAGCCTTGTGTCTAAAAACAACAGCCCTTAGAACAGTATTCAAAAAATCTGAATTGCCCGATATGCTGTTTCTTCTTGTCTTCCCTTATGTATGGCCTTCTTTGATTTTGATACTGTTTTCAATAGTTTTAGTGTATTACTGCATTACGGCTGCTAATGAAAACGAATTTTTAAGTTTTCCGCGAAGTCTGAATATGAAGGTCTAGATCGCCTTTTGAAAGCTCCAGCTCAAAGGGAATTTTAAATTTTGCAATTTTTTTTGTTTGGTGAAAGTCCGGCACATAAGGGCTAAAAAACCGTGTTGGGGTTTTCCGTTATTCAGCCGCATTCAAAAGCTTTGGAACATTTTCTAAATCGCAAGCAAAACATACGGAGTAACGGCACAGAAATGGTTCTTAACGAAAAAATATTTAGAATTATCGAATTCCCCGACAAGTTCTTGTTGAAGAAGCGTCAAGCTAGTGACTCTCCAAATTTGATTAAAATCGAACAAATAGCCTTTGAGTTGGAACTCTTTAAAGTGTCACCTTCAAGCGAAAAATGAATGTCGAGAAATAGCGCTCAAAAGAAAATCTTCGCTACGCAAACAAACACCGCCTCCAAACACCTTTGCCGACAGTAGACCAATCAGTGGGTGCTATTTTATCTTCCAGTCACCTCCCGTGGGAATTTCGCGCAATATTCTCTCCACACAAATCCTAGCGTTCCTAACATTCAACCGTCTTACCATTTTGTCCAATTTCTTTCAATGTTGGACGTCGTTTAACTGATATTATCGTGATGGGGAGAACCAAAAGAGCGAAAACCTCAAGCCAACAGCTGGGCCTAAACTGAAGCGGCCAAAGCGGGCAAAAACGCGAAGCGAAGTGAAACTGAGCGCTGTGATTGAATCAGTAAAACTGCAGCAGCTCTTTTGAACAGCACTTCTTATATTGGTTAAATGGGTACTTATTGTAATGTCAAGCTTAGCAAAGCTTATAATTGAACAAATGCTCAAAGGGCTTATTTTTACTTGCGTTATCAAGCAATTGCATAGCGCGTGTTCGACACACAATTGTTTTGTCCGTTTCTCGCCGGGAAATAGGGAATTTTTAAAGGCAATTGTTGGTCCAAAAGATTTGAATTCAATATTGTTTAGACATATTTGTATCTTTCCAAAAGAGTGTAATAAAGTAACAACAAAAGAGCGGTTTCATCGGGATCTGATAGGCCAATGTACAGATGAGTGAAACTATTAGCTGTGACAGCAAGCGAGGTTCCCTGCGAAGAGTTCAAAAGGTCGTCTCCCAGCGTTGGCTATATACCACGGGCTACATGTACACTGTATTAACAAATCTAAAATAATAAAATTCTTCTTTTTGCATTAAAATCAAAACATTGAGGAAAATCAAAAGAGAACACTGGTAAAACGAGATGAATTTAAATTCGCTATCTCTTTATTGTCGGTTCTTTGTTTACGCTATGCGGGAGAGCTGGTAAACGGTAACAGTTATCAGGTTACTTGAATGATTGTGTGTTGTAAACTGTATTCATGTTAGGTCGCTTGTTCAGGGCTGCTCTACTATCCCAGAGAGATCAAACGGAGGTACTACAATGTATTCCATCGAATTGCAGTTATGACAGATGCTGTACGTTTCAGCGTAGTTTGCGCTCGCACAATATTAGTTGATATTAAACTGTAGTTTTCATCAGAATCGTCTGGCGATTCACTGTCACTATTGCGATTAAAATCAGTCCAAACATCTAATAACCCTCTTTCTTCCGTTCTAAGGATATTTTGCCTGCTCGCTCCGATACTATCCTCGTGATTGGAAGGTTCTGACGGCCATTCCCGATGATATGAACCTTTCTCTGATGCAGCGAGGCTGCAACGTGTTTTCTCTGTCATGCTATTCTTGTCTTCTGAGTTTTCCTCTTTTTTCGCTTCCTGGAGTTAGCCCACGGACATTTCCGCGGCCTGTGGGTTTCCATAGCAAAGTAATAACTCAGAAAACCGGGCTCTAACGACAAAAATATAACATAAACGGACATAGAACGTTTCGGGAAACGATAAATACGGAGGCTCGCCCAGAAACAATCTTTCCCGCGAAAATCGTTCTGGATGGCTGCACTTGCATCAATTAGCTGTCAATCAAAAATAAACTTTCACTTCCGGTGGAAAACGGTCATCCCATTTTCTCGGCGAATATTTACTCTTTTTTCAAATTTCTTTTTCGGAATTAAAAGTTTCCAAGGAAACGTTTATTTTTATGGAAAAAAATAAAAACCGTAAATTTCCCATTTTTATCATACACGGTAACCTTAAAGAGCCAGTGTCACCCAAAGTGCTTTGCGCGGTTGTTTTTTTGTTTTGAAGTTTGGCTGGCGCGTTTGCCGGACGTTTCGCAAATTATTCCCTGCCGCACTGGCCTTTTAGCAAGCTGATATTTACAGTAGTAGCCTCTGAAAATAGTAATATCTTAATCGCTAGATGTTACCGGAGAAAACAACTCTAGATCTGACTTGGTAGTCAACGCGTATGGAGCTATTATAACAACCGATCGATTGATCGATCAATCGATCGATCTCGATGGACGTAAAACCAGAGTAGCCACTTTCACTCGATATAAAAATAATATATAGATTTAGCCAAGCCTGAAAGCGGAGCGCCCCTTTTTGTTTTGTCTGTTTCTTGTTTTGTTTTGTTTTTGCTGGCAGTTATTAATTTGTGAAAATACTCTCATTCAAGTCGTTAAATTAAAAAAAAAAAACAGAAAAAAAATTCCTGCTCCCGCTGAGTGTCGAACCTGGCTCGTCGGCGTGAGATGCCGGTGATTAGTCCACTAGGCCATGGGTGTTTAACGTTATTTCAGAAGTTAATTTTAATACTTATTTCTTTCTTCGTGACAAGCTGCCTATCAGCATGAAAATGTTGGTGTTTTTGCTGGCAAAATGTGTTCGAAACGCCGTCAAAACCATGGTTGTGGACAGAAAAAACCAAAAAGCACTAGCTCTGCTATATTTGGCGTCGAAACCGCGGCGAAAAGCTGCGAACTCAAGCGGTGTGCCGACCGAGTTTGAACAGAACCGACGAGGCAAATTTGAACTTTTTGCCTGAACTTTATCGCCTAATTTCTTTCGCCTAAATTGAACTTTTCCCCTTCCACCAAGAAAAAACAGGGTGTTCTTTTGAACTTTTTTTTTCCATTAACAAATTTGTTTTTGACTTTTGTTGTCTTTTCTTGTTTTGCTACAACGTGGGTCAACATGCGATTTCGCGCCAAAAACACACGGGATTCAGCACAGGGTTATATCCAGTGTATGAAGTGTATTGGTAGCCCTCTGGTGCGGACGGACGGACGTACGGATGTACGGACGAACGGTCACGTGACTATTACGTCACTGCCAGAATTTTTTGGCTTGATAGGTTACCAAATTTCCTTAGCAGTGGAGCTCCGCTGACGCGCTAGCGCGCTGGCTCCGCTAATAAGACAAAAACAAGTAGTAAGAATATTGACGTCTTCATCGCTAGATGTCACTGGAGAAAACTACTCAAGATCTGACTTTGCATTCAATGCGTATACGTGGATCTACTACAGTCCGATCGATTGATTGCGCGATTGATCGCATCGACCGCTGTCGATGGACGCAAAACCAGAATAGCCACTTACACTGTTTGTAAAAATAAAACATAAACAGACAGTGAACAGAAGGAACAATTAAGCAAAACAGCACAAGCTCATGACCATAAGCATTATTTTGGAGCAAGCCCGTAGCTACTGTTATTTTGTGGTGAATTAACGTTCCTTCTGTTTTCATTCGGCAACAAATGTAGCACTATTTCGGCAAACACGGTGTCAATACTATTGCTGAAACCCATAGATGTTTTCCTTACCCTCCGCTACTGATACACGAACTCCTTCAGCCGTACAACTTTGGCAGAGCCCGGAAGACTCGGCCTTCGCCTCAACTTTCCTGAGCCCTAAGAGGCATCCAATTTAAAGATCTCCTTCTCCACCGCGAAAACACTTCAGAATTCGGAAATATACAGCGAAATCGATACGGCGACACTTAAATGTCAAGTCAAAATTCCCACTAGTGCTTTTGGATCGTTAACGGCAGCGATGGAAGAAGATGCAAATCAGACTTCACGACAATCAAGAAAATGGCGTATTTTTCATATATGAAAAGTGTACCTCGGCGTGCAAAGCACTTTGGGTGACACTGGACCTTTAATTAATTTCCTGCGTTGAGTTTTGCCATTCAGTTTGATAATTAAATAAAAACAGCTATTATTATCATTATTGTTGTTATTATTATTATTATTATTATTATTATTATTATTATTATTACTTAACAGACAACCATGTTATTATTAAAACTAATCAATAAAATATTATGGCATTTTGGGTTTCCAGCCGATCAATTTTGAGAATTTTTTTGCAATCTCTGCTTACTTACCCTGTATGTAAATCTATTATTTCAAACCCCTCTTTAGAGACAACCACTTACTGCAGACATCGTGTTATATTCAAGGCAGTTTTTCCAGTCCACATGCAATATGAAAGCCCACACATTTTGGCCTAAATTACCACACCAAATAGACATTGATCCATTTAAAACAATAAATTTTTTATTTAGTTTATCTGGTCCCATCTGTAACTGTATACTTAACTAGTGTACTGTAGTGCTAAACAAAGCATTTATTATATCCTTAATGTCAATTTATACTCTCATATAGTCATATATGACTATATGACTACACCGCCGATACGGATCCGGTATCTTTGGAAAGGCGTATCTTGCGTGAGGTAAGCTTAGCAAATGCCTGGTACGAGATCAATGGAATGATAGCAAATCCCAGCAAACACCAAGGGATGATACTAGGAAAAACTGACCATCAGTTTAATTTCTCAGTAAATGACTCAATGGAACTTTTCGGTTATAATTGATAAAGATCTTACGTTTAAGCAACATGTGTCCTCTATATGTAAAAAGGTAAACAATCAGTTTAGTGTTATGACAAGGTTTGGCAAACTGATGTCTACTGAAGCCATGCTCCGTCTTTATAAGGCATTTATACTTCCTCAGTTTTATTATTGTTCTATGGTGTGGCATTTCTCTAGTAAACAAGATTCTGATAAACTGGACCTCTTAAACAAACGTATTCTTCGATTTATTTTCAAGGATTTTAACTCTGAGTACAATAATTTACTTAAAAAGGCAGGAACCGCAAACCTTAAGGACAAGCGTTTACAAAACATGATTCTTACTATTTTTAAATGTCTTCATTTTTCTGATTATCCAAGATATTTAAAAGATATGTTTCGTTTACGCTCCAGCACCTATTTTTTAAGAGGACATAATATGCTCTGTTTGCCCAAACCATTGACCACTTCTTATGGTCTCAATTCCTATAGTTACTTGGCAGCAACATCTTGGAATTCTCTTCCTGACCATTACCGCACTATTTCTGATTTTACTTCTTTTCGACGACTGATATCTACGGGGAACAATAATTTACTTAAAAGGGCAGGAACTGCAAACCTTTGTACATCATGATAATTTGCAAGTTAGTTGTCTAGGTAGTTAGTTATCTTATTTGTTATATAGAATTAACTTTTTATTATAATTATTTATTAATGTAGTTGGCTCGAAGATATTAGCACTTGAGTGCTACACTGTAAATTGGAGGGTAAATAAAGTTTATTGATTGATTGATTGATATATATTTTTAATATTTACACTGTAAAGTAGGTCACATTTCGGCCGGCCCGGGGGCTGCAATGATTTTACTTCTTAATAAAGCTATTTAAAGCTATCTATCATTATTTCAAGCTTGCCTTCAAGGAGTTATACAACCCAGAATCTACCAGAGAGGAAGGAACACTCAAGTATTTCAGAGAAAAACTTAAAAGAAAGATGTGAGCAGTTTTTCGAAAGTATTGGCAGGTAATTACAAATTGTGCTTAGCGGCATTATTAAAATTAGAAATATTTAGACGAGTAATTTTTTGCCTGATTACCTGGATTTAGCCCTTGTAAAAATTTGACCGAGATCTCGGCGAGATCGCGGCAATCTCGCCGAGATCGGCGAGATCTCGGCGAGATAGCCACGATCTCGGCGAGATTTCAAAATATCGCGCCGAGAAAAGTAGCCCGCGGTGAGATCGCGGCAATCTCGCCGAGATCGCGCCAAGATCGGCGAGATCTCGGCGAGATAACCACCATCTCGGCGAGATTGCGAAATATCGCGTCGAGATATCTACCCCGCGGCGAGATCGTAACGCGATCTCGCCGAACCAAACCCGTTCGTGGCGAGATAACCGCGATCTCGGCGCGATTTCAAAATATTGCGCCGAGATATCCAGCGAGAAGTGAGATTGCAACACGATCTCGCCGCGACAAACTAGTTCGCGGCGAGATAGTCACAATCTCGGCGCGGATAGCCGCGATCTCGGCGATTTCATGTCGAGATTTCTACTGTTGCAACGCAGAGACTGTCTCGATTTTTACGAGATTTATCTCATAGAATCTCGATATCGGTAAGATTTCTCTCAGGTTTTACTCCTGCAACTGCCATTGTATTTGTGCAAATCTCCTGACCCTGTACCCATAGTTTCAAACAAGCGCGACCAGCGATCTATTTCGAGGGTCGGCAAGAATCTGAAATAAATCAGCTCACAAATTAATTTACCGGCTTTTGAGGTCAAAATAACAACGAGCAGCAACGAGCAGCAACGAGCAGCAACGAGCAAAATAACAACGATCAGAATCGCTGTTTTACATGTGAAGTCATTTGATTTCATCAGACCACTGACGTCTATTTGTTGTCACTTACCAATGATGTATGCAGAGGACTTCGTTTCTCATGTCCGTCATCTCTTTGTTGAACTTTCTTTATAAACCACTACGGAAGAGTTAGGCAAGGGTTTTAAAGACAGATACCTGTGACTAATTTGTTGTCGTTCTGAATTTGACTTTTTTCGCTGCTTGCCGGCCATGAGCTTACCTGATACCGTAAAGTCGCGCCAAAAAATCCCGCCTTGACTCCCGCCGTTGTGTTAATGGGGCAATGTGATTGGTTGATTCAATCACACCATCGGCGAGCGGTGCTCGCGTAAGCCCAAAAAAATCGAGAACTTTTCCACAAAACTTACAGAAGTGGGAAATGGCTTCTTTTTGTTGAATGTACAGGGGAAAATTGAAATGTTAAACATGTTATTTTTTACTACGGAAAACAACATGGTTCTTTCAAGTTTAAAGCAAGAGCTAGAGCGTTTTGGAAGATATACAAGAAACTGTTGCACAACTAAACAAGCCACACTAAAGGACCTAAAGTGTACTGGGAATGAACTTATATATTATGGACAAAGCTACAATTGAGGAATGAACACTCAGGTTAAATGCTTTCAAGACTTTCAGAACGTTTGTAGTCTACACAGCTTAATCAGTAATGCCGCGATGGAAGCCACCAAATGGGTTTCTTCTCCACCGGGAATCAGTCCTTCGACGAGTTTTGTAGTTGCCCAAGCATTCAACGTGTGAGACAAAGGTCAGTGAGTTTCACTTTTCTCAGACAACATCATCAGCATGTACAGCTTTTCCTTGCCTTGATTTTTCCCCTTTTATCTCGTCGGCTGACTGTTGACTTTTATTTTAATTGGTGATGTTGATTTCACTCAAGTAAACTGCGGGTCTTTCACGGAAACATGTTCCTTCGTGAGAATATTAATTAAGCTTAAAAAAATCTTCGCTTGACTTTTCTGTAAAAATGTGTGGGGATGAGGTATAAATAACCTAACTTACCGGTAACAAATTTGATATGAGCCAAAACTTCGGCATTCTTTTTGCATGGGTTCAGAAATAAAATTTTCGCCGTCTTCCCCAGATTTGCGTAAACAGTCAGGTGACAAGTCTGACAAATTTAAGAATTTGCGGCAAGTTGCAGAATCTTATACTGAAAATGGTTCCTTCTTAACTAGTTTTAGATGCAAAACAGTAACAACTCAAATTTTGCGATCGAATATTTCACGAGCTTCGCAGTACATGACAAAATAATCTCAAGATTTGCGTGACCACAATCAATTTCTCAGTGCAAGACAAGGAGACGCCACAAAAACACTTCATCCAGTCTAATTAGATGTTGTTGTCATTTAGAAGGCCTTTTGTTTTCAATTGAACTATCCAAAATAAAGTACCAAGATAAGGGAAAATAATAGGATTATTAACTAGATTGATTTATTGGATTGTTAGGTTTATACCAAAACGGAAAATGGTCATCCCTGTTCATAGCTGCATGATCATTCATATTTCAGTGTTTACATTCACAAACGAGTTTGAAGCGCAAGCGGCGCACACAGATGTTTTCAATAGATTCACCACATTTGCTAATATTTGGCGATTTAGTTTGTCAGTTCCTTGCTTAGATGAACAAACCTGAGTTTCTGCACGGCCATTATTCAATACTTTGCCTTGACTACAAATAAATCGCTCTCCCTGAACCGAGAACACATATCGTTTACAGGTGAGCGTATAAAATGCAGTGCGAACAAACACAAAAATGCTCAAAACACCATCAAACTCTTCCTGTTCGTTGGTTTATTCTCCTGCAGATCGATGCTACGGATTTCACAGCTAACAAGGTGGGCACTTGCCTCCTTCCACCAGCGTGGGGAATGACAACTAATGGTGATCGATCAGCTGAAGTAAAAACACGTGCACGTGAACTATTCTTTGTCTCCTCGTTATTGTCACGTGGAAACAGTACCATATAAAGGATAATTTAATTTCAAAACACGTCCAAGGCTGAAAACAATCTTGTTAACAATTCCTGGAACTGCAATAGAGGACATAGTTTTGTCAGCGTCTGGTAGTTTGATTAATTGTTAACGTAAGTGTAAATATCGTTCTCATCGAACCTAATTTGGCTGCCGAGAATTTCGCTTCTCGACGGGATAACAGTAAGATTTTGACCGCCAGGAATTTCGTTTCTCGCCGCAAATCCCGGCAAGACTCCCACCGAGGCCTCGCCGCGAAACTGCCCGCCGAGATATCCATATCTCGCCGCGATATAACCTCGCGATCACGGCGCGTTTTGGCCGCCGAGATTTCCGTATCTCGCCGCGATCTCGCTGCAACATCTCGCCGCGTATTTGCCTGCCGAGATTTCCATATCTCGCTGCGATCTCGGCGAGAATCGCGGCGCGTTTTTGGCCGCCGAGATTTCCCGCATCTCGGCGAGAATCGCGGCGAGATCGCGGCGCGTTTTTGGCCGCCGAGATTTCCCGCATCTCGGCGAGAATCGCGGCGAGATCGCGGCGCGTTTTTGACCGCCGAGATTTCCTGCATCTTGGCGAGAATCGCGGCGAGATCGCGGCGAGTTTTTGGCCGCCGAGATTTCCCGTATCTCGCCGTGATCTCGCCGCGATCTCGGCGAGATCTCGTAAAAATTTTCACAAGGGAGGACATGAATGACAATTTTCTACCCTGAATTTCAAAGACTTTTAACACTTGTGAAACTTAACAACTGTAATTCAACTTTCATTTAATTTTCAACTTGAAAAATCTGTGTTACTGTTTCAATGTGAAGTCTAGCCGGTACACACACACAACAGTGCATATTTGCTTAACCTATGTAGAGTAGAAACCTCTGGTAGACTACATTGTATTGCTTTCATGGTCATGTTTATGTACATGGATCTACACAAGCATGGACAGCCTAATATAAGGTTCTCAAAAGTCACGTAAACTGTGTTTATGAACCATTAACAAACAGTAAACCCCCTTACTCCTCAATAAATCAAAAATTGATACTAGAAAATTGGGGCCTCCAGTCCTGCATCATATTGCACATACCATAAAGGACCCCTCACTAAGTAAAATTATTTAACTAGGATTATAAAGAAATTTATGTTTTTCAGATGTTACACCATAGCAGCAGCCATGGAGTTCTTTGGTATGGAAAATGTCTTTGATACACCTACAAAGAACCGCGAAAATTATGCATTTATGTCACTCAAAGAACACAGGCAGAGGTACTTTGAGGATACTCTAGACAAGTTCATTTACAAATTTGTTATTGGTGATGATGACATTGCAGTGGTACAAAGTCAACCTGTGGACAACCAGCAGGCATCTGTTACAGATGGTGATGCAACAGAAGACAATTCAAGACCTAGGCCTGCAGATAAAGTGAAATATTACAACAGAAATATTCTTCAGTACTTTTTTGTACTAGAGAACGTTCGTGATGCTGTTAGAGAGGGGGATGGCGAGAGAATGGCCCAAATTCAGAAGGATTTTCTCTTATATTTCAAAACGGACAGGTCCTTCAATGCCTATGCCATTGAAATAACGGTCCACGTTTTGCAAAACGAGGTCCTAATGTTGGAGCGAGAAGCTCACGGTGCCATATGGTCTCAGACAGTGAATTGGGGCTGTTGAGGCTGATCTGATGCAAGAAAACCAAAACAATGAGCACAAAGCAGGAATTAAAACAATAGGTGCGAACAAGACCAGGAAAGCTATAGAAACATCAACAAGGTCATCAGGGGGAAAGAGGAGAATTGTAGAAAACTTTGATGACATACGCAAGGTAGCTTCACAATCAGGCTCACACACTCGGAAGAGCTCAGAGAGAGATGAACAATTAATCAGCACAGATCTCAGGAAGTTGCGTCCTTTCAACAATATCCCAGGAAGATGCCATCCGTCATTTCCTGAGCAACATGCTCATCCCCTTGAGAAGGTGGACTTTGTTGAGCTACATGGCTGGTTAAGAAGTCATATGCAAGATATTAGTAATTTGTAAACTGCAGTAACAGTCAAGCCTCTCTTCAAAAGCCACCCGAGGGAAAGAGTTTACTGGCCATTGTGTAGAGGTTGCCATTTGTTGGTAGGTTAAAGTAAGGGCAAATCTCTCGACTAAGACGAAGACATGTGGCTGCTATGGAGAGACGGCTACTTCCAGAGGTTCGACTATATACTCCCAGTTGCTTTATGCTTTGGAAACTGGGTAAGATCACTCACAACAGTTTTCTATAATTTGAAAGGTTAATGACACAAGTCAATGAAATCATATCATATTTTTATAAATTTTGGTAGCATTCATCTGCTCAACCATCAGAGAAAATGCTGATATCATCTTCAGTGAGATCTATCCTGGAGCTTTTAGTGATTTAAGCATGACATTGTTATTCTACCCCATGGGGGTACTCAGGTATAATAGTGACAGGGACAGAACCAGACCCAAAAAAATCCATTGGCCTAGATCTTGATGCACGAAAGGTCCTTTCCTTCTCTGTGTAAAAATCAATTCACCCAAGAAAAGTCACCTTAAAATTTCCCAACCCAAAAAAAGTCTTCGGATCACAAATTTCAACCCCAAAAAAGGGCATCGCACATTCCTGTCATTATTATACCTGAGTACCCCCACTGGGTATCCTACTTTGCATGTTGAGTACCATCAGCCCATTCTCTCCCAGAAGTGGCAAAAGTCAAAAAAATGCAGCAGCTGTTTCCTCAAACACTTCTCAGTACTCTTGCAATAGGATCTCATGTTATCGGTCACGCCAGGCTTGTTGGGTGCTATATTTCTGTTGTTGTAATAAAGAGTGGCACTGGAGGGGTGCTTGTCTCTCCCAGCACATCTGGACTCTTCATAGTATTTTCGTACTGAGCGGGGTGGACCAATGTGAATGACTTGCCTCACACTTTGAATGTCGACACCCATGCCCATAGCCATGGTAGCGAATACAACCCTACATTTACTTTCTGGCCTACAAATTTGGTTCAAAATTTCTTCTTTCATCTTATCGGTTTGTGGTGAACGGAAATGTCCAAATAGACGGTTTTCAGGAATGAAGGAGCCTTCTTGTGGATGGTACTGTTTTTCTTTAAGAGTTTCCTCGAACATCTTGTACGCCTTTCACACCAAATTAAGGGCAGATAAACTATGATAAGAGGAAAGTTTTTCCCCTGATCCAAAAGAGCTTCAGCAACGGACCGAAGATTCTAGAAATGATAACCCTCTCTAAATTTCTTAGCATGAAAAATGTTTGGTCGGTTAAGATTTCCAACGACCATTTGAGGGTTCCTTAGGTACAGGGTTTGCTTTATAGCCTCTCTATCTGTTTTGGTTGCTGTTGCAGTGAGGGCGGCTATAGGGGCCGAGAAATAAATTTATCACAATTTGGTCGCGAGAATTGACCTCAGCCCCCTATGGCCCAAATATTTGACCTAAGCACCTCCCCACTGCCCATGATTCATGAATAATATTAAAGCACCCACATGCCTTATCCTAAAGGATGATAACTGATTAATTGCTGATTAACACCAATGCTCAATGAAAAACCAATAACAATCAATGATTTTTAAAATGTAGAACAGTTTTCAAAAATTGAGTGATAAATAAATGTCGCACTTGTTTTGTTTTTACATCACTACACTCTCTACTTGGCTAGGAAAAGTTGTGTCACTTTCTTGGCCAATTAAAAGTAAAACCGTAACCAATCATGATTTCCTTCCATAACTTTTCCCACAAGAGGTGGTTACAGAGCAGGGGGGAGGGGTACAGGGCATGTACTTTTGTAACCGGCAATTTGCCATCATTACATTTTTGGTGTGAAATATGAAATGGCTACTTTCTTCCTCCTCAAACGTCATTTGTTAACTAAAGTAGCCGTGAGCCGTCATTTTCCAGTAATATTTCCAGTGAACAAGATTTGAGTTTTTGATTTGCCGTGAAATGTGGCTTTGTAGCCATGGATTGGAAATGGATCTTGACCATCTATATCCTCTCAGTTGAAAACTGCTCTATAGGTGTGTTTGATTACACAATTATGTGCTTCAGTCAACAGTGATTAGTTATTCACATCATTGTTTACTCATAGATTCCTTATAGATTACTGATCAATTATTCTTTTGTACTTTTGAACTGACAGCTTCGTGTTTCGCTGATGTATATTTACTGTGTAAGCTAATATGAGGAATCTCATCATGAGAAAACAAAGATAAAAACAAAATAGCCTCTCTTCTTGACATCAATGAACTTTAATCTTCAAGGTTTGTATTTAACATTTTCAAAAGAACTTTGGGATTTTATCACAATCATTTCACGGGAAGTTTGGCTGGCTATGATAACTGCAAACAAAATCAAACTAAGCTAAGAACATTTTCACGCCATTACGAAAAAAATTCTCAACATTCAAGGATGCAATGAGCTTCGTCTACAACAACCGGTTTGACAGATGACTTATAAGATACTGCTTTGTAAAACTTCCAGTCCCTCCTTACAAGAAAGAAATGCCTCCGGATGGCAAAAGACAATCTCGTATCCAGCCTCGATAATTGTAGCCCGAGTTCCGTCCCACTGTGAGGCCAAGAAAGAAGCTCAGTCCTCGTCTACTCGTTCAGTAACGCTTAAAATGGCCGCTTGAGCACCTTTTCCTCGCAATTTAGAAATCTGATCGTACATCAAGCCATTCAAAGGCGTAACAACCACAACAACAGACGGACCAACAACCTGAGCATTTGACCACGACTTTGTGGCATCCCTTTCCTTCAATAGGTAAGGCAAAACTTGAAATACTAAGGATTTGCCATATCCTGTTGGTAGCACAGCAACCAAATCCTTCTTCAAATACAAACTTTCTAAACAAATAACCTGTTTAACCTTCAAAATAATGTTATCATAGCCAGCCAAAAGCAACGCAGTTTGAAGGCAACTCAGAAATTCGAGCACCACTTTGAAACGAGACTTTAATAGTTCTCCCTATCCTCCATAGTATTTCACTGTCCTGTCGAAAAATGTGGTCGAGGAACTACCCTCCCTGCGGTATTGATTGCCACACATGGTCACGTGACCAGCCGCAACCGGGGTCTCTTTCCTCAACGACAAGGGAGATAGAGAAGAGAGACCCTGGGAACGAGGTTGCGTCACCAGCACAGGCAAAGCTTTAAGGATGAGACCTTTACTCAGAATGATAATAGGCCAGTTAAGCAAAGCTGGAAAGTGGCCTGTCCTACCAGGATTTACAGCCAGGGAGAAAAAGAAGCATTGGCTGCCGTTGTCAGCCGAACGCCAACAAATTCAACATCCAGTCGATCCGCACCACGAGGAATAAAACATTCCGCGACTTTGGCAAGAATTAATCAACATTTTGAGGGCAAATGACGTATCGACCATATACAGATACATTCTATCCCAAAGGTAATAGCTCCGAGCGCAAATAAAGCCATAAATGGCGAAAAATTGGGCGCACAAATAAAAACAACTCCAAATGTGTTGAGAATACCACATGTCGCATTCATGGCATGACCAAACCTGCGCATGCGCAAATGCCCACTTTGTTGTGTCGAAATTTCTCATTTTCGTAACTTCTGCCAATTTTATTTCTCCTTCTCCTCGGTGAATTTTTTCCTTTTTAGCACACTAGCTTTTTTCTTGCCAAAGTAAGTTTCGCATGATTTTCAAATTCTGTCCACAAAAAAATTAATAAATTCTAAAAAAGGGGGCTTTCCTTGAAAATTTCTGACAGAATTTTATTAAATTTGGCCCTCAGGTAAAACAATGAAGACAAAGACCGTATATCAACTTTTTTAAAAACTTCACCGCTGGTTTTCAAAAAAATTGAAGATATGTCTGTTATGGGGCCCAAATTGGAAACTCATTAGCGTTGCCATGGAAACGGATTTCTTCACACTTCTTCAAAAAAAAAATAATAAGGTAGTATCATCCTCATCTTGAAAAAAAATTTGATCAGGATCCGTTACGTATACTAAAATTCCAGCCAGGAATCATGATAAAAATTGTTCACAAAGCAACCAATTATCATAAAAGACTATTCCCTGAAGTGTGGTACTCCCTCGGGCACTTTAACGCAGGAAATGATCATATCTTTTTGCTAACTTGCAGCGTCTTGCATTCCCCTTCTCATAACTTTAGATATCTGCATAATTTAGGACCATATATATTTTATGGTTACATTTTTAACCCATCGCTGACGAAAATCGAAGATTTTCGATCGAAATGTCCGTACTATTAAACGTTCGTCTTCTAACGTTTTCTCGGCCAGTGTCAAACGATTTTTTTACATTTTACCATTAATAACTTTAATTTGTTTTGTTTACAAATAGACTGCATGGGGAAAGCGAAAACTTTCTTTTACATTATTTTCCTTGACAAATGTCTTATCAATTTAAATAAGAGTAGGTAAATATAACGCTTAGATCTCATTAAAAAGAACCTTGCAACAAAAAATCGCGAAAACTTTTAAACCTGTATCGCCATCTAGTCGCTCTGCGTTATTGACCTTGTTACTACTAGTGTCACGCATCACGCATTCTTGCCTGATGACCAAAAGCACTCATATAATGTCATTTACAATGTGTCTGGCAAATTGTTTCACAGAACGATTGTCTCATTTATCGTATTACCTTCGTTCTTATTCCTTCTCTATTCAAAAGGAAGTTTCACAGAACCGCCAGCGAGTCATGTTACAAGTCTGGGTCAACTGCAAAGTAAACACCTTTTTATGGAAAAAAAAAGGAAAGAAAAAGAAACAAGAGATTATTTAAGGTACACTTTTCACTAATTGTCAACACAAGGACTAAGGATAGTTGACAATTTAACTAAACACGCACGTCTTCCCTCATTTCGCGGAAACTTATTCATTTCAGCCTAATTCAATTAAAGGAGTTCACTCCAGAAACGGTGTTTTTTTTCCTTTGGAAATCGCCAATAAAAAGATAGCACTGAGTTGAGTTACTGACCGTGGTTTTAGCTTCTGAAGTGCAACCGATCCCACTGAAATTCCTCTCCAAAGAGGGCCAAAATTCAACACTGCGCACCACCATTTTTAATTGTAGTTAGAAGCCTGGCGGCTTGTTCGTGACGTCAAATCGTACAACGAGACCAGCGGTCGGGGAACGTGGGCTCATTTTTTAGAGCCCACGTTACCCGACGTGGAGAGGAATTTCAGTGGGATCAGATGCACTTTAGAAGCTAAAACCACGGTCAGTATTTCAATTTAGTGTTATCTTTTTATTGGCGATTTCAAAAAATACGCCGTTTCTGGACTTACCTTCTCCTTTAAGACCTAATCAGAAAAGCGTAATAAGTTTACGTGTTTTGTGAAACCAGCCCAGCTCGCTCTAAGAACGTCTGTTTTGCAGAATGTCTTCTCCATTCCGCCGTTCTTTACACGGAATCGTACAAGCCCAGTGTGGATCAAGTAGGGACGTAGAGAGCTCCGTTTTGCTTTCAGAGTGCAACTCAGTTATTTCCTTACATCTGGTAATCTGGCACTTACCGAAATGTGGCGATGTTACCGAACGCGAGCTTATCTTGGCGAGCCCTCGACACAGACACCTGCTAGGAAGATTCTGGCGACTAGCGAAGTTGTGCCAATTTCCTAGTCATAAT
The DNA here is from genome assembly GCA_964017195.1 of Siderastrea radians. NCBI lineage: Eukaryota > Metazoa > Cnidaria > Anthozoa > Scleractinia > Rhizangiidae > Siderastrea > Siderastrea radians. The sequence goes on from OZ024890.1 coordinate 39,119,597, forward strand.
AGAAAGATAGCGAGTGTGCCGGGGAGGACATGTAGTGAACTTGCAAATGGCCGAAGAAATATATTGTCTGTTCGGTGAAACTACTACCGTTACAATTAAGGACTGGGCAATGAAGTTTTTGCAGTTGAAGTATCGAGAAAAGCAAAGCGACTGGTACGGTAAAAGGGGCCTAAGTTTGCATAGTTTTATCGTGGCTTAATTCACTGCCAGCTTTGAAGGTCTGCAACTGAAATCATACACTCGCTTGTTTGACTCCTGCCAGCAAGAGTTGTTTTCTGTTGCTCTATTATTGAAAATCTCTTGACGGTTGTTAAGACCGAAAACTCGGATATAGCCTGTTTATCTCCGTTCGGACGGGGCAGGCTGTTATCACAACAACTCCCTCATTGCCGCAGTTCGAGATGTTGGAGAACGTGTCTGTCTTACTGTCTCTCGGTATGACTTTTCAGAACCACAGCACGGCAAAGATGTATGTGACAGAATTTTGTGCCCTGTGAAAGCGTGTCTATTAGGAGATATTTAAAGGTCACGACATCCTCACTCGAAAGATATGCATACAGCACTCTCGGAACGCCAATTAAGTGGCACCTCTGCCTGCGTCTGCCTTATCGACTCCAGAAAAAGGAACCTCGATATTGTCAATGTTGAGGGATGATAAGCGTCCCCCTGAAGAACAAAGTTCACGCGCCCATGGAGACCAAAGATCATGTGCCCGTGGAGGGCAAAGTTCACACTCCCAAGTGGAACAATCTTCTGATACAGATCCTGTCCTCCTGAGCGAAACCGTCAGTGTCTTTACTGCAGTAGAAATCACGCTTTGGAATATTGTAACGCATTAAAATGGAAGCCATACGCAGCAAGAACCCAGTTCCTGGCGTCTAACAAGCTGTGTTTCGGGTGCTTATCCAATCTGCATGTTTTGAGGTTTTGCCCGCAGAGGAAGGCTTGTAAAATCGCAAACTGTATCATAAAGCATCCTATTTTACACACCAATTTTCGTGAAAGGCCTACAACAACCTGAAAGGAGCAGTGACACTCAAATTGGCAGTAACATGGTAAAATCTACAGCAGATGTCGAAGTTGGCACTGAAAGCCGCAGTGACACTCAAGTTAGCAGTAGCATGGTGAACGCGGGCCAGACCATAAATGAACGCTGCAGAACAGGCATGGCCATCTTACCTGTAAAAGTGAGAGCGAGAAATAGGGATAAGACTGTCATTACCTATGCTTACAGCAGTAGCACTGCTACTTTCTGAACGGAGTCACTGATGGAACAACTCGGAGGTAAAGGTCAAGATTTCTCTGTCTATCCTGGAACAGAAACCAGTGTGGTCGACAGTTTCCTCATCAGTGACTAGGGTTGTCCACATAATGCTCAATGTTTCACACTAATAAGGTAATTCTTTATGCTCAACAAATGTCACTATTATGCTCAAATAGCATGACTATTATGCTCCATTATAATCAACGTAAAAATAACTAAAAGACCACAGAAGACAGGTTTATGATGATTACGTGTGATTACAAATGTAAATGGAACAGTCCGCGGTGGCAGCTGACAATGTTGTAGAACTGGAACTGCTGGAAGGCATGTTTTTGCTAATTTGTAACCAGGTCTGGTCATAAAATGTGGTACCTGGGCTGGTGTCTTGTGTGGGAATCCCATGGTTTGGGCAAAGTTTTTATAAAGCACAAAGAGTTGAAGAAACTTTGCACTATTATTCCAGCATAGCGCTCGATTCTTTTGCCTCACCATTATGCCCAAAGTATGCCGGCATAATGTGGACAACCCTATCAGTGACCTGGTTGTATCGATACGGATGACAATGAATACTTCAGTCTTCCAGTGTTGTATATCAGACCCGAGTTTCCCGTCAGCAGACATGATATTCCTACGCAGGATGATGTCGACCAGTGGCCTCATTTGCAAGGTGTTTTCATACCCCTTGTTGATGCTGAAATTGGCCTTCTAATTACTCATGATGTACCAGAAGCCCTCGATCCACTAAAGATAAAACACAGTGAAGACGGTGGTCCCTATGCTTCAAGGGGGCGCATTGGTTGGGCTGTTAATGGTCCTTTAACGCGTCATATCCATGCATCTCAGACATCAGGCTTCTTTGTTAAAGTCGACAGCCAGCTGCAGCAGATGGTAGAAGATTTCTACAATCGGGACTTTACTAAATCCATCATTACTGACAACACGAAGATGTCACAAGACAAACGCCGTTTCATGCAAAACGCCAAGGATACTGCAGAGTTGAAGGATGGTCACCATCAGATCTCGCTACCATTCAAGAATCCCGAAGCCCTTGCGCCTCACAACAAATCGCAGGCCTTGCAGCGCGCCAACTGGCTCAAGTGAAGAAAACCCCGGAGAGAGACCCCAAACTTTCATGGACAACATTGTGGCCAAGGGTTACGCTCGTAAAGTTTCCCTCGATTAAGGGAGTCTCGAAGAGGGAAAGTCGTGGTATATTCCCCACCATGGGGGCTACCATCCCTGCAAGCCGGATAAAATCCGGGTGAAGGTATCCCGTCCATGGCTCGTACCGTTTTCAAACCTTTGGGTTTCCTTGCATCCTTCATTCGAATGGAGAAAGAAATTCTTCAAGATCTTTGTCGCATTAGGTGAGCCGATGAAGTCCACTCCAACCAGATCGTTGGAGTTCAAACCGTGAGCACGATGGAAACTGCCAAATAAGAGATCCTAAAGAATGTTCAGCTGCATCATTTTCATGAAGAGATTAAATTGCTGGGCAAGCCTGCAAGCGAAGCACATGTTAAAAAGAGCAGTTGCCTTCGCAATCTGGACCCCATCTTAGTTGATGGCCTGTTGCGCATCGGTGGGAGGTTAAGTCTTGTATAAACACCCTTTGAAGCTAAGCATCAATTTATTCTTCCCAAGAATGATGACGTGACCAACTTTGTAATCGAGTACTATCACTTGACCTCCGGACACTATGGTAAAGAGTATGTGCTGAATCAAGCATGCGAAAAATTTGGGGTCATCAATGCAAGCTCTGCTGTTAGAAGCAGGAGATGGCTGACCTTCCTGTGGACCACCTTACCCCCGATCTCCCATCCTTCACATCGGCCGGTATTGATTGCTTTGCTCAGTTTCAAGCGCGTCGTGGCCGAAGTTTTGTAAAAACGTATGGGGTAATCACGTGCCTGCCCATATGCGCAGTTCACACAGAGGTTGCGTATGGTTGGATACCGATTCTTTTCTGACGGCACTAAGAAGATTCATAGCAAGAAGGGGAAAGTGAAAGAAATCTGATCAGACAACGGAAAGAATTTCACAAGATGTGAGAGAGAGCTTCGCGAATCGATCAGTACCCGGAATCACGCAAAAATCCGCGAAGCTTTATTGCAAAAGGGTATCAAGTGGATTTTTAGTCCCCGTATGGGTCCCACCACGAAGAAGTTAAAAAAAAGTTGCATTCGTAACACTCGAAAATACTTTTCCCCTTGCTTCAAACGCAAACTACTGACGACGAGGGCCTGGTTACTTTACCTGTGAGGTTGAGAGTATTATGAATGGGCGCCCAAACATGACGGTCTCAAGCGACTTTAAAGATCCAGAGCCTTTGAAGCCTAATCATTTGCTTCTTCAACATTCAGAGTCTCAGATGCCTCCTGGGGTGTTCAGAAAGGATGATGTCTCTTCGTAGATGGAGACAAGTACAATATCTTGCCGACATCTTCTGGAAAAGATGATATAAAGAATACCTGCCCTTACTTTTAAAGTAGACAGAAGTGGACTAAGCCACACAGAAATCTTGCAGTTGGAAATATCGTCCTTCTCAGCATCGAAAATTGCCCTGAAACATGTAGCCTCTCAGAAGGACCGTTGAAGTCTTCCCTGACAGAAATTCGACAGAAATTTGAAGGTTTGACGTGCCAAAGTGAAAGTCAAGATAGCAGTTCTAGATAATTAAATGTTCTGCACAGCGTTCTGAATTATGAAAAATGGAAAATGGTAAAATAAAACGCTTTGTTGGATTAAAATGTAGACGTTTCGCATCAGTAGTCAAAATGTGATCGTTACTACACATGCGAAAAACGTTGGAAATGCAAACCTTTAAATCTTTTGTAGACTGCACGCGCTCTGAAAAAGGCTGTGCGCATGAAAGGTACAAGAGTTAATCACAAGAACGCAAAGTCTTGGTTCAAGCCACTTGGCGCCTTGCAAGGTCTCGAAGTTGGCAATGTACCACATTTCTTCGCGTTTTCATCTGGTTGGGTCACCAAGACCTGTTTTGATTGCAGCCACCATCATGTCGCTGAGCTAGTGGTTTTGTTTCAGTAAATGTTCCCATACTGGCAGCATAAGTTTCTTGTTGATTACGTCCAGTCGGTGTTCCAGGAAACGGTCTCCAAGGCGATGCCCTGTCTCTCCAATGTAGACAGTTCTGGGACATTTATGGCAATAAACTAGTTGACTTGTGATGCACGTATAATGCTCCAAGATCTTTAATTTGTCCATTTGCTGTTGTTATCTTGTCATTAGAATTGACGAAGGAACAGGTTCGGCAGTCATGTCGGTCGCATGGAAATGTACCCACCTCACGTTGGGAATCTGATGGCAGACTGCTATGAACTAGCAGCGGCGGCTTGTTGAAAATAGCCTATGTGTTTTGGTCATCGCGTGAGATGGAATAGTTCCACAGTAAGACTTTACAAACCTGGACGTTCTTGGGATGGTAAGTGAGGACCAGAGGTGGACAGTCAATGGAAGTGTGGTTTCCGGAAGTGGTGTTAACTAGATCTTCTCTTCGCTTAGCTTCTCTTCGCTTCTCTTCGCTTCTCTTCGCTTAGCTTCTGCTAGGTCGCGCACCCTTGTTATTAGGTCGGGCGGATAACCACGTGCCGCAAAGTATGTCTCCATGGTTGTTGCCTCATTTTGAAAATCATCTTGGTCACTGCAGATCTTTCACAGCCGTAGGAATTGACTATACAGAATGGATGATTTACATTTAGCTAAATGAGACGATCTGAAGTCAAGATACGAATGACTATCAGTGTTCTTGTAGTAAACTGATGTTGCTATGCGGTTGTCCCGGGGAACCATGTAAATGTGCACGAACGGAAGTTTGTCAGCAGAGACAGACCATGTGAAGTCAATTCTGGAATGGTAGTTGGAGGCAAACTCTAAAAACTGCTGTAGCTCCTGTTCACTACAAGAGGTTGCGCCTGCCACATTATCCATGAACCGCTTGCACAGTTCTGGCTTCACGCCAGGGTATTCTGCTAGCATCTTCTTCTCTACGTAGCCAACAGAGGCATGCGTAGTTAGGTCCTAATTTACTACCCATTGCTACGCTACCAACTTGTTTGTAGCGGACCTACAGACCTTCGTCATTTATGATGACCATATGCAACGATTTAATGTCCATTTGTAAATACCAATCGGTGTCACACAAGGGTGGTGTCTTTAACATAGCTGGCCAATTGGCCTTCCTGGAGTACCAGGCTTGTCTATCTTGGGCAGTAAATAAAAATTTTGAAGTGCGCGCATGTTCCACGATGAGGCTAGTAGCTGATGGAGGTAGTTCCTTCGGCCTTTTCAGCCCGTTGAACAAAAGAACGGATTTATATCTTGAAGCTCTTGCGTCGCATTATTGGGAATTCTCTGATAAAAACTACCGTCTGCCAGTTGTCTGTAGGTCTCAGCTAGGTAAAGATCTTTCCTCCAGACTACGAATGCCCCTCCATTGTCAGCCGGTCTGAACACAACATCATTTCGTTTCCTCAGTCTCCGTAAGGGGCCTCTTGCTCACAAATGGTGAGGTTGTGCTGAGTCACCTTACTCTTGAAATTAAGTTGGCTGACCTCTCAGAACCACCGCTTATATTAGAAGAAGATTCATCATCAGGGGGCCGATAATTATCGTTAGTATTTCACTGACTGCACTAACACTTCCATCCCGTACTTCGGATGAATCCTCATTGAAATGAGCTTTAAGGCGGAGGCGTCGGAAAAACTTTTCGTTATCTTCCTTAGTCATGAATTCACCTGCGGTGGGTGTTATACGTGCATCACAAGTCAACAAGTTTATTGCATTTCATGCCGTAAATTCCACTGAACTGTCTACATAAGAGAGACAGGGCGTTGACTTGGAGACCATTTCCTGGAATACCAACTGGACGGTATTTCATTTACAATATTTGTTTCATTTGTTTGAGTGGCACGCCTGTGAAATAGCTAGTCTGTCGTAAGGCAGTACCAAGGATAGCTAAGTGCGTTGACCACTATAATCATCAATTTACATTTTTTTATGCTACCAGTACTGGAACATTTCGCGAAACAAAACCACCAGCTCAGCGACATGATGGTGGCTGTGATCAAAGCAGGTCTTGGTTTTCCAACCAGACGAAAACGCGAAGAAATGCAGAACATTGCCAACTTCGAGACCTTGGCGCCAAGTGGCTTGAACCAAGACTTTGGGTTCTTGTGATTAACTCTTGTACCTTGCATGCCCACGGCCTTTTTCAGAGTGCGCGCAGTCTTACACAAACAAATCTAGATGCTGTGAGAGGTCCGCAGCAAGCAACTTCTCTTTTGATGTCAGTGTTATCTGTTTCTATCCACAGAGGATATCAAAAATAGCTGCACATGCTGGACAGCCTGGGCTAAGAGACAAATTGGTGGTCATCATCAACAACATAGCCATACCAATGAGGACACTACATTATGCCCTTTAGGGGGGAGATCTACAGAAAGTGTGAGGCAAACAGTACACTTATTCCCACAAATGCGATGTAAAAGCTTTTGTAAATACCTTGGCTGGAAATGAATAATTTGAGTCAATCCGAGTCCACCTGGGGAGAACAGTCCAACAGCACCTGGCACTTTTTGTATACCTATGTTCCAAAGAAAAATGACGTAACATCTGGTCCGAAACTGTACAACTGCTCCCGCGAGCGGGAACATCAAACTTGACGGCAACTGTTTCGTTTATATTTTTTAATTGGCTACAAATTTTCGTTTTATTTTTTGTGACTGTTATGTTTTTTGGTTAAGCAGATAGACGTAATGACTATTTCAAAATGTGGTGTTTTTGACCCTTGCCTTCTCTGAAAAATGTCGCCATTTCTTTCCCCCGAATTTTAGAGGATTCTGTTAATCGCTGGAGATGATGAATTCAAGGTTAGTAAAACGTCATTCGAATAGCCTATCCTGTAGAATAGCAGTTCGCTTATCAGCAAATTACAAAGGAAGTGTCAGTGGGAACTCCATTAACACTCTCCGTTTTTTAGGAAACTGCTCAAGGAAATAAGTTGTTTAAATAAGCATACCTCCGTTCACCTTTGAGACCGCACAAATAGTCTAAAGAATACTGAGGTTATTTTATTGCTCAGGGCTACCAAGACTTTGCTTCTCCTGTTTTTTAAGTTCTTTGTTTTATTCTCTATATACCATTAGAATACCTATCTTCTGCTAGAATGAGTAAAGAACTGAAAACCCATCAAGTCTTGAGGTTGATTTCATTAAGGTTCTCCTCTAAATCCAACACTTACAAGTTCCTTAAGGACGGATCATTGACTATGGATTGGGAGGTGTGTCTGGAGAAGAAGGTGTCTGATAGATAGAAGGTTTTTGAACTAGCCAAGCAAAAAATTGATGCAGATGGCTACAGTTATAAGAAAACTTCAAGGTCTAAAGTGTTTGGATTGAATGCACAAAAGCCACGTGGAAGTGAAAATATGAAAGTTAAAACAGTAAAAGAGCTGCGAGATAGGAGGATAACTGCCCTGTGAGAAGACAGAATCATGCAAACAAACCATTGCCCTGATGGATCAACAAAGAAGTAAATTGATCACTGCAGAAAGGTTTATCCAAGCTGCAGATATTGTTGAACAGGTGAAAAACAAGCGAAAAGAAATGAGGGAACTGGAACTTGAGCTAGGTCGACTCCACACAGCTGAAGCACGCTCAGTTAAGGAACGACAGAAGGTTACTGCAGGTCATCACCAGAAACTAACCTTTACAAGACCAGACGCCAATAAAGATGACTTACGTACAGCAAGTGTTAAGGAATTATCCCCAGGCAGTGAAGGTCCAGATCAGAATACTGCAATAAAAGCCCAAGACTTACATATTCCTTCGAGCCCTGCCTTGTCACTTACCAAGGGTGCCAAATCAGTACCCAGAGAGTGAGAGTGATAAAGTCGCCGAAGATGCAAGCAAAATCAAAGTCGCCGAGAATGCAAGCAAAATTAACGTGTCTGCAGGTTCTCCGCCAGAAGAACACGTAAAAACCCAAAATTTTCATCAAGCCCTACAGTAAGTGCTGATGCTGTGGGGAAAGACAAACCAACAGCATTGTTACAAAAATATCAATCTCACCTGTCTTTTACTCTCAGTGAAGTTTCGTCTGTGGATGGCTGGTACACAAGTCAAATTAATGACATGTCGCTGCATGAGTTTGTTTTAGCTAGGCAATAATAATGTCAACTATATCACATACCCAGCTGTACAGAATGTACAAAACTCATATCTGCAGCTAAGGACCTTATCAGAGAGAAAGTGATTAAGCTACAGACAGTGTACGAAAAGATTTTTTGGAAGCAAGGCTCTAAGTATAAACCAGACGAGGCTGTGGAACGGTTGATGCAGCTTCCAGTGGTTACATTCCCTGTTAAGGAACATCAGAGAGTTACCATTTATGTAACAGAACCTGAAGGATTAAACTGTTCAAAAGTTCAGAGATTAATCCAGAACTTCCTGTAGAAGCAGAACAATAAAGCAAGTGAACTCAGAAAAGCCACTTTGTGTGTTATATGTGATTTGACCAGTTCAGAAAGGAAGAGAAGTTGATAAAGTATACTGCCTTACTAATTTCAGGTATTTCTTTAGTGCAAGCCAAGAAGTTGTATGGAATACCAGAGACTACGACATTAAAGTCGGAAGTCTCCCAAGCACTTAAGAGCGGCTTGCTGTAACGATCACCTTTACCTATGCAAGATAGAAAAAGTTGATTTTCTCAAACTTTGTCACAATAAAGGGTTTTGCTAACTTGTTTCAAAACCGCAACTTAGAGGTTGTTTGGATTTATATTTTTCCGTCGAGTCGGTTTTTTGTATTCGCCCACCAGAGGCATCCAAATCCACCCTGAAATCCTACGGTTATTGCATGCTGGCAAGCCAAAATACAGCAAAATAGTATCCGTAGCAGGAAAAGCTAACCCATAGTATTAATATATCATCTTTCAACAATTATTTAGCGCTGTCAGATTTGAAGGTAATTTGAACCTGAATTTTTTGTCGAATTTTCAAAATTATAACCTGCGGCGATGTTGTGTCACATCAAAATTTAGGTCAAATTCGTGGGCCAGAAAGTCCATTTGGTACATGGATTTACCTACGAAAACTATTATTTGGTGAAACAGTATCACCCCATGTTAGCTTTTATCGTAAAACTAGCTTGGGTAAATGAAACAAAACGTTTCGAGAACGTCTTGGAAACAAGGTACTTGAGCTTGTCGATTGACATCTTGACCTTTCGTGCTGCACGTGTTTAAAAAAACATTAATCCAGAAAAGTTCGACTGTGGGTTTTAACTTCCATAAAACAGTCTTTTGAATACCTCAGAAATCTGAGGAATATAATATTTGACATTTATAACTCAAAATTGAGCTCCAGACGAGTATTTTTGGCAACGATTTTGTTTTGAATACAAAATGTCAATTAGGCCAGTTAGCAAGGTTTGTCAACGCGCGCGTGTAAATATCAGTTTATAAATCAGCATCGACCAAAAACTACAGGAAAACTATTAGAATAGTCAGTTAACTAATTATGTGGAACTATTTCTTACCTCTACCCAGCCTATCTTGATAAGCGATGGCAATATTGCTGCTAGCGTGAACGTAGCGTTTTTCGAAAATGTTCTCAAGTTATATATTAACCGACAGACACAGGCATCCCAAGCTCAGTAAGAGGCGTGCTTCTTCATTTTTTTGGATTGTTAAAAGTTCGTCTGTTTTATTTTGCTGCTTTAGTTTGTTTTATTGTTGCTATTTTCGTTTACTCCCCCTTTCTTATTTAATTACTGATCCATGGTACGTTTTGCCTATCATGCATGGTATCGCTATGAAATGTACATTCCCTCAGGACTTCGCAATCCCGTACATGTGCGTCTGTTCACTACATAACTTCGCTGTCTTTCGGTGGCATATACGTTCTTGACTCGCGGAAGGTGTTGCAACTTCTGTCTTTTGTCTAAATTAACTTAAATTTGTACTCACTTACGGTTAAACATACTGCGTAGCAGAAGAAACGTACCTTGTATTAGGTATCATTTTTGACGTCGAGCCATATAACTTGTTACATGGCTTCTTGTTTGTCTTGCGGCTTTGCCGAACTTGTTGGAGGTGCGTGTGGATCTGGTGTGAACAATCCCGCAAATATCCAATGTGTGGTTCTTGGGAACTGTAAGAAAGACATCCAAGGCCACCTAAAAACCTACCATGTGTAAGGAGACTACATATTAAGACTGTGAAGCCAAACTCATACTCGCTCGAGCAGGTAAGCGAATGCATATTTGTATTTATTTGGCCAAATGCTTTGTGTTTTTGCAGGATACGACCTTGCATAAGGTCATATAAGGTCGCGAGGGCCTGTCCTTGCCAATCCAGTGCTACTAAAAAATTTTTGCGGACACGATAGGGCCGTAACGGTGCGCTAAAAAAATAATCTTACTTTTGTGCATGGCATCTCTCACATCCAAAGAAGTTCAGAACTCAAAATGTGGGGGAAAAACAGGCCAAACCTACAAAGCTGGGGGAAGGGATGGGGGTTGGCTGCAAACGTACAACTAAGGATGAAATTGTCTTAAAAGGTTGGCAGGTATGTTCAGCTGACCAATTGCCGATTAAGGACCCCATGCCAACACACACGACCGGAGCTGCTCACAGTGTGATGATCTCCAACGCGTCCTGCAGGACATTGAAAACTACCTGTGAAGCGAGGCCTGCCTGACTCAGGACGAATTAGGCAAGAAGAACAGGCAATTACATCCTGGAAAGCGAACCAGCTTCGAAGCGTTCGATAGGATCGCGCGAGGACTGACTGTTTGTTTCGTCTTGACGAAACGACAGTACTCATTGCCCAAGATTGGGCAATGGAATTTTTGCCCACAAAGTATCGAGAATCACAATCGGATTGGTTCGGTAAACGAGGACTCTCCTGACACATAGGCGTGGTGGCGCGCAAAGTAGACACAAAGCTACAAAGCCAGACCTTTGTACACATCATCGAGAACAGCTCACAAGACACCTCCGCAGTTGTGCGCATCCTCGAGCATACTTTGCGCACCGTCAAAACCAAACATCCAGAAATTACATCTGCCTTCCTCTGCCAAGACAATGCTGGATGTTATCACAATTCCGTATTGTTGGCAACATGCAGCGTATTGAAGTCCAAAACTGGAGTCAGTGTTTGCCGAGTCTACTTTAGCGACCCTCAGGGTGGAAAAGGAGCATATGACAGGAAAGCGGCCACTAGTCAGGCGACACGTCAATGAAGGCCACAATGTACAGAATGCCAAAGACTTCAAAGATGCAATGTTGTCCAGTGGAGGACTACAGTGGCGTACGGGTTGCCCTTGTTGATGCAGTTGCTGAAGGAAGGTGCATTCTCCCTCAAGTAAACCTAGTTGGAGTGAGTTCCTTTAACAACTTCCAATACAGTGAGCAAGGTGTTACTGTCTGGAGGGCATTTGAAGTCGGACAAGGAAAACTCATCAACCAAAGCCAAATTGAAGGTAAGCAAAACTCGCACCTTGGTATTTCTCAGAAATGAAGACATTCTAAACTGAGTAGTGGAGTTATGATGGTGTGGAGTAGTGGAGTTTCAGAGCCCTACAAACAACGCGCAGTGTTTGTCATTGTGCAATCAAAATATTAGCTGACTGTACCGAATGTGCTGTTTGTGTTAGTTTCTACCAAGCTCGTTGAGAAAATTTGACTTCACAAGCAAATTTTACTTTGGCAAACAGTGAACTTGTGCTTATGAGCAGCGAAAGAAGCTGTTTATCATTTTAACTGCCAGCCTTATTCGTTTGAATCTTACAGAAGCCAATCAGGGTCAAACATTGTTGCTTCCAAGCTGTCACGTTTAAGTTTTCCCCGAGAGAGGCCTGGTAAATAGGATTCTTAAAACCCTTGTACGAAAAACTCTGTGGACTATACTGTCTTTCTAGCCTTCCAAGTGCTTACTGGATCTGAGAGTACTAGTGGATTTTGAGAAAGGTATATGCCTTTCTTTATATAGCCTTTGATTACTCAGCATAATAGCAATTTCTTGTGTTAATTGCTGTTCTTCTTTGCAGCTTAGATGTAAATTTGTTTGAGAACTAATGGTGCCACCAGCGGGGAGGTAGGTTAGCTAAAGCTTTTATAGCTTATTGTATGGGTTTTTCCCCTTCCACAAATACTCTAAAAACAGCCTTCCAAAATTCTTTGGCAAGCAGCCAAAGTATATCACCAGCATCCGCTGTCTGGTGAATTTTTCATTTGCATACGCATTTCAATGTGCTAAGCATTTCGTCCGTCTATCACGGATTTTATCAGGGAGTTTGACAAGCAGTAGAACCAGCTTGTCTTTTTATGTAATGTAAACCACAAAAGTTTCTTTTCACAGATTTGCGTATAGGCTAGGAAACAAGCTCGATTTTTTCACAAGGCGTCACTAAGGTGTAGCATATTTGTGACCTATTTACAAGATGGTATACATGACACATTTCTTTTGGGGGACCACAGATTTTGTACTGTCTAGATGTTGGCAAAAACAAAAAAGGGTACAATGACAGCTTTTGCGAAGTACTGTATTAAATACCATTCTATTTTAAGTAGCCCTTAGCACTTTGTCAAACCGCGGCCGACTTTTGCAAAATGTCGTAGATTTCAACATCATGGACAAAGGTACAGAGGAGACAGTTTCCGCAACGTGGTCTCCTCCACTTTGTCTTATCTATCTCCCATAGATACAATACAATATCATCAGGGTTTCTTGGCTGCTTCTTAACACAACGCCTTACACTTGCATGAGCTCTTTAAATGGTTACTGTTATGCTTGAGACAATAATCATTCTTGTGAATATTTCAACTTTTTTGTATCCCTTAAATTATTCGCAAGCTGTTCTAAACCTGTCCCGACTTATCACAAGTATGTATGTATCGGCAAGTATTCATGAACAACTTCTTTCATTTTCTGCTTTCATTTACAAAAGGTAACCTGTAGACCTCCAACAATGACCTCTAACAATAATGCATAATCCAACGAATACCCCGTTCAGATCACTCATCTGATGTCATGCCCATGGACTGGAGCAGTATTTTGAAAAGGAATCCAAGATTTCTGCAGAGTTCGCGGAAAAACATCCAAACCTTTTCTGCGAAAATAGGAATGCAATCAGTAGATGCAGTAATAAAGGTTATTATCACATTATTTTATTTTGCTTTAAGTATGGCTTTCTTGCATAAAATATTTGTATGACCATCTATTATTGCTACAAAAATAGCTGGTCTTGGTCCTGCAACAGACAAAGAATTGGTTGTCCCCTGCCATGCAAACAGTGATCCCATTTTATTGTGGAAAGACTCCCATGTTGATTTCTGAGATGTATTTTTCTCTTTTCGTGAGTAAATCATACAGGGGTGGATAAACAAGAATGCTTATTTAGTCAACTAAGAACAGTCGAGAAACCATGCAGTGGTACCCTGGAGATCCGGAGTTGCCCTCGTTCCCAGTTCCTATTGCTGATCCAGATCGTCCCTGGGGAGAGCCCTGAGACCAGTGTTCCCCCATGAAGTGTGCTGGACATACCCATGGTAAAGCTGAGATGAAGTTTAAACCGCTATCTACTGTTATTGCTGAAGCACACAAGAAAGCAACAAAGCAGGGCTGTGATTTATCCAGTGAAGAGGTCACAGCATTGGCCAAAGAAGTGCTTTTGACTGTAAATGATGTGAGAATGTGGATTGAGCACTTAAGATACGTAGCAACAAGGCGTAAGGAAGGGGCAACCGGATCTAAAGCAAATAACAGCAAAGACAAAAGAAATTAGTCCTCTACATCCCCTACTTTGGATGCTTTAGATGGTAAGTTCGGGCATTCATAAAGATGTAAATTGTTGTTCTCTTCAAAATATGAGAACAGTATATTATCTCCCACAATTTTAGATGCTTCTACTGTAAAAGTGAATGTGAAATTGTAGTAGATTGATTTCACTTTGTTGCTCCCCGACTCACTCGATCAGTCCCAGTCCCCGCATTGCAGTTATGCTATGAGGACTCTTCCCCAGGTTCCCAGGGGACTTCTCTAACTTTGGTGAAAAGGAAAAAGGTAGTCATCGACACCTTCCATAAGTGGTTAGATGCTTTCACGTCCTGCATGAACATGTTAGAATCAAGCCATCCCAAAGTTTTCCAATAGTTCGTCACCGGAAATCACAATGTCAGCTGCTTGAAGCAACCTTTTGCACAAGGGTGGCCCGATATGGCACTAGAGCATTCAATTAATATTGATTTTAAATCAAAGGGTGGCATAGTAGGCATGAGGAGATGCAGTAGAGCGATGGTTTCTAATTAGCCATGACACAGACACTTAAGAAGATGTGTGTAATTGAGAATTACGACCGAATTGGGACCCACAAGGAAGCAAGAGCAAAAAGAGTGATGAGAGATGAGACCGATGTACAGGAGCTAGTTGCGACCTTCGACAGCGGCCTCCTCAGTGACCCTTTTCAGATTCCAGTTGACATCCTTGACGAGGAAGTGCCACTACCTTTAAGTAATCTTGTCACTGGTGTAGTTCTACCTGATGCTGATACAAACATACTTCTGGACGCAGCAGAATCAGGCAGACAAAGCATGGAGAACTTCATTTCCTCTAGAATCCAGAGCAGTGAAATCAACTTCTGGGATCCAGTCCAGAAGCTGAAGATCAAATCTTTCAGTTCAGTGGCGAAGATTGTGGTGAAGAATCAGAAAGATATGATTGTATCTGTTAGTGCTTTTTGGTTGCTTTCTCGTCACTGCGAAGAACAGGGATATTAATCTAAAAAAAGAGCTTTCCTAAGAACTGTGCAGTGTCTATTTCACTTGCACACCCTGATGGTAGCCTCAGAAAGACGACAAAAAGCGCCATTATGCATCTCCTAGAAAAGGACGTCACTTGCAGGTGAAGCTAACCTACTTCACAACTTCCTACAGCATTTCTAATTGATGCAATGACTCTTATTAAGATGGTGAAATTTTCACGGTCTGCTATATTTGAGGAGTTGTGGTAGAAATAGGAAGACATTGTTGCAAGTATGCTACGTCAGAACGTCTGTACATGAGTGGACCTAATTTTCGACCAGTATCGTTCTGTCTCAATCAAGGCAGGAGAGTGCAGCAGGAGAGGAGAATCAAGCATCCTTTAAATATTCACAATGGATCCACGCCTGTCCCAATGCAGAGGGCTGGAAAAGGGGTTTTCCGTGAACCGTGAATGCCTATTTTAACTGCAGTGAATCGTGAAAAAAAGAATTTATTTTTCGTGATCCATAAGCTAAAGTACTCTCATGATTCGTGAGATAACTAATTTATTTCTCGACATTCGTGAACATGGTTTATAATGAGCTCATTTTCTTGAAATATTCGATGTACATAGTAATAACGCATGTCAGTCATGTGAGAACTCCAAAACGTTCGCGGAACATGGTATGTCAAGGTCAAGTCTGTCAAGAAAATGCCACGCTCATCACGCACTACCAAGACTACCAATCCTAGACATGTGCTGACATCACATGACTCGCACGAATACCTCCCCCGTGATCTGTAATGATTTTATGTCATTGGAAACATGGGGAGCGAAAGTATAAGTACGGACAGTGAGGGAGGCGTTTTTCAAGTTTTCAAAGGTCTTGTCTATTATTTGGATCCAACAACATCTTCAAATGCAAGTAACGCGTTCGTTGGCAGCAAAGAGCATGTGCGTATTCCTTTATCGGGAAAGCACTGCTCGTTGAAAGCATTTTTAAGGCACGTGGTAGAACATGCAGGCCTCAGGGGGGGAGCTGAAAAACGAGGCCTCGGGTCCAGCATTGATATAAAATTGTGGTAATAAGGCCTATACAATAAATACCCAGGCACAGTGGAATGAAGAAAGACCCACATTCAGGAACCGAGGAATGGTTCTGCAAAGTTCGTCATCTTACAATAATCACAGACATTGCATCAATGTCCATCATATGGGTAATAGCTAAGTCAATTAACTTTTTAAATTTGAGCAGTGTGGCACTTTAACAGAAAATAACTGGTAAAGACGGTAAAGAATATATGACGCAGCACTAAGTTAAACGACCTTAAGAAAACATCATGAAGGTTTCAAAAGATGCACGAATGCACTTTGGCGGCCCATCAAGAACTAGACTAACGCATTCTTCGGGGTAGACAACCAAACGCGGCACGATTAAGCCCTGGATAGATTCTTTTTTGAAACTGGCCAGTGACACTTCATTCGAGGTAAAGCCACCGATTGAAACACCTATCATCAAAGTCTTTGGTACTGCAATGGAAAATGATAGTACGGCATTGAAGCCCTCAATACAGTTCGATGAAAACCAAAACTTAAATATTGGACTAAAGGACAGGGTTGATATCCGCTTCGTAGCTGCTAACCTAGCACCCAAACCCAAACTTTTGACAGATAATGTCGTAACTGTCTACCACAGACAACAATATTGCCATGCCTGCCAGTGTAGATTACAAACCAAAAGCAGGGTAAACCGGATAAGAAATGAAAGAACAGTTGCTTTGCCAGATTGAAATAACTCAAACCTGTCACAACTGTATCAAGGCAGCCACCTCGTCCGAGCTTATTCTTGACACAGAGGCGATAAACATTTGCCAAAGCAAATGCGAAACTTGTGTTGACATGAAGATTGTCTGCAACAAATGCAAGGACGAAGGCCAAACTGGCCACATTCCATCCTTTCGTGTCTGTCAGATGTCTACAAGCCAATCAACAGTGCACTAGAGCCGTTGTACTCGTTTTAACTTTGGACTGCGAATCGAGCAACAAGAAAGCCTTGAAGAGAGCAAAGATGCAGGGACACGTGGATATCTGTTTTTACAGTGAAATGTAGCCTACTAGCAACAAATAATATCCAGCTCATACCATTGCAGGAGACACAGCACTTGTGATATCGCCTTCATTCTCGCTTAATGAATCTGTCGTGTGTTACCGACAGCATGACAGCACGACAAGAAGTGTGGAACTCCACACGCTTGCATTATGGACTTGCGAATCACATGATTGTGCGTGTGTGTTCACTCGCTCGATGTAGTTTTTATTGTGTGTGTGTACAGTCGGATTTGACATTATCGGATTTGAACCCGAAGATCGGCAGGTATTTTTTGCAGGTATCAGTTGAAAATGTATTCACAAATTACAAAACCATTGACACTTGAGAAACCGACAAACCTAGAGACACGAAATGAGTCTTACATGAAGTAGAGTACGGTCTTGTAAACGAGCCACGTGGAAAAAAGAGGTCTAGCTATTTGCAGGTAAGAGTCTCTAGGGATTTGAAATTTATTCCATTTTCCTTTGTCCTTTCACCGCTTAAGTGAATTTCATGTATCTTGTTTTAATTCTCTTCAATTGCTTTTGTTATTCAGAAATAGATATTTAGGAAGCACCAGTACGTCAAACATTTAATCTCAGGCTCTTCCAGGTTCTTCCAGTCATATCCCAACGAAAAGGGAAATAATTACGATTCTTTCCTTGTATAACAGGAATGTGTTGTGGTGGACGTGACGAGCAGGCATTGGATATTTTGATGTGTATATCTTAATTGTATGGGCCAGAAAGGTGATGCATGTGGCTACACTATACATTTTTTCTAAAATGTTTCTTTTCTGTTCTCCTCAGCGACTCTGAATCCCAAAGTAGTCAAGGTAGCGAAGAAGAGGTAGGGTGCAGTTTTCTTTGAATCAGGCACATCGTACAGAACAAAAGTAACAGCAGTCATTCTTTACTAAAATACAAGGGTAGTGAACATGTTGGCAAAAGTGTGGTTTCTTTCAATGCAGAACTTAAAGTTGACGCTAGCGATGAAAGGAAAAATAAATGTGAAGATGAGACCACAAGTGTAAAAAGTGTGATCAGACAGAATATTGCAAAACAGAAAAGTTGAAACGATTGTTGTTGTATTAATCGGCATGTTGTTTCTTAAACATACAGTGCGATAGAATTTTTCATGGATGGACGATTAAGTAATGCCAATTTTCGTCCGGGGAAAGAGAAATCTCTCCTGCAAAGAGAGACTCGAAATATTGTATATCAAAGTCAACGAAGGTAAGGTTTGTTCCAAGCGCCCCCTTTGTGTTCAAGCGAACAGATCTGTGCTAAACAACAAGGAAGATTGGTTTATTACTGACATGGGATCCTTTAGAAATTTGGAAAACTTCCAAAATATCTGGGATCAGGAGTGAAAAAGTGAGTAATATTATTCCTCTCTGTTTGCATGATTACAGTTAACATCTCTGTAGAACATCTGACTAGTGCACCAGACAACTATTTTTAGCATAGTGAAGACATTGAATTTGGATTTGGGAGACTTGGTCATCATAAAGGACGCAAACCTTACCCGAGGCCAGTGGCCTACAGCATAAGTTCAAGAAACCTTCCCTGACTCTGATGGTGTGGTGCGACAAGTTCTGGTGAGAAGTGCAACAGGTGTCTTCAGGAGAAATATTTGCAAACTCTGCCTTCTAGAAGAGGAGTTATTGGAGTCCATCGAGGAGTCCATGGAGAAGAACAAAACCTGAACTTGGGAGATTAGTAAGTGAACTACTAAAGTGACATTCTCTTCACATCTGTGAATATGAATTTGTGACACCACATGGTTTCTGTTATCGGTCTGAGTGAACACCTAAAGACTACTAAGGTAGTCTTTGGGGGGAGGAGCGTAAAATGACTAAGACTTGCTCTTGATTTAAATGTAGGCATTTCAGCGAGTCATTTATGACGTCCACCGCTGATAACATGTTTCGCAGTCACGATTAACATATCAAGTTTCTTAGAGCACATGGTTCTGTTTAAGTTTGGTTTTGCTATGATTTTGAACGAGGTTTCCTTAGTTATTAGCGGACCAAGGCACGAAAAACTTGTAAGTATTGATCAGTTTCATTTACCTTCTTATCTGTTGTAATTCGGTTTTCTATTTTGCTATATTTAGCAGATTATGTATTTTGATTTTAGTGAATCGTTTGTGTAATAAACAAGTTTACCTTCCAGCACATCTCAAGTCCTCCTTGTTACCGCCGTTTAGCAGTGAACATTGAGTTCCTACAGGTTGACGATGAGTGGTGTGTTTCAATTTTTTAATTCAAAGATCAAAGCTCCTTCCTAGTGTTGACAAATTATAATTATTAATATTTTTTTTAACTGTGGGTTTAGGTAAAGTATGAACGAGCTCCACCCAGAAGTAAAGAAGAAAGGGGTGTCTGGAAAGCCAAGACCTAAGACCTAAGACCTGGAAAACTAAGTCCTCATATAAAATATCACTCGCAGGGGGGTGTCTTGAAAACACAGACTTAGAAAACAAATATCTCAAAAACACAGAGACCTGGAAAACCTCAGACCTCGAAAACACAGATCCCCTGAAACTTTAAATCGGCCTTTAAACAACGTTTTCCAATATCTATTCGATGTTATGACGAACGCTTTGCTTTGGAGCTGTCATCTTGAGCAATATGGGGTGGAGACGTGTGTTGCATGAGACTTTCGCAATAACAATGCCATGATACAATGACCGGATATTAAACATTTTGCCATAACAATGTCACGCTACAGTGACCAGATACTCCTAAAATGCATAATAATAAATCATCAAACAAGGCAAGCAAACGGGAGGTTTTTTGGCTTAGTTTACTCGCCAATTTTTTCGTTCTCTCGAACTTCGAGTCCAGACATGGCGGTCCAAGGTTGATGTAGTTCTTGCAAAATATGTAATTCAGCTTAGATCATGAATTTTAAGCTGCCGTGACTTACATTGGAGGCAATTGTTCCTAAAATTACTGGATTGCTGTCATTCAACTACAACGACGTAGAGGAAATCGGCATTGTTGGACGTGGGTGATTTGGTGTCGTGTTGAAAATTAAGCATCGCTCACCGGTTAATGATGAAGAAGCGGGTTGATATCAAAAGCTTGTCGACTCAGATGACAACAGTTACGACCAGGAGTTTGTGAAGGACGCCAGGATACTTCATAGCATTCAACAAGAAAACATCATGAGATTCAAAGCATTTTGCCAGAGGCCTTGTGCCATTATATTGGAGTATTTTCATTTTTATTTCGCGGTGTTTAGCGACGACTGCAACAAGCTGTTGCACAGTCTGCGGGAGTTTTTGGCCTTTGTTGATTCTCAACAGGTACTCGAAAACACGGAAACATCACGAAGATTGCCCAGGACGTGGCCAGTGGATTGCTCTACCTTCACAGTAAGGACATTGTACACAGAGACCTAAAAACTGCAAATGTGTTGGTAAGTAATCAACATTAAAACAAACTAAGTAGCACAGAAGGTATCTCAAAGGCATTTCAATAAGCACCCAACTTGTGCAAAGTCACCGACTTTGGCGAAAGTATGTCACGTTTAGTCCTGACAGCACTCGTGGTACACTCGTGCACTCAACGAGCTAATCGAGGCACTCCTGGCTTCCTGGCCCGGAAGCGTTTCTTGCACAACAGGAATCAGGCATTGCCTTCCAAAACAGAAAGTAGATACGTGGGCCTACGGGATGGTTGTGTTTAATCTCATCAACCCTGATCTGAGGCACCCTTTCCAGAAGAATTTCGAAAGTACAGCTGATGTAATTACCCCGATAAAGAAACTCAAGGACCTCCTGAGTGTTAAGTTTAGACGACGCTTTGATTTGTTATTTTGATTTATTTTCTTTTGGACACTTCGTGACCATTTATATAGTGTTATGATCGGATGGTCACATGACCACAACTTGCTCAAAATCGTCCGTGTTTTGCAGCGAAGTTATACGCAGCAAGTGTTCTCAAATCGCTCTTTGTTAGACTGCACAGAAAGTAAATGGTTTCACTATTTAGTGTCCCTTAAAGTTTTCCTTGACGTTTATTTGTCGTTTGTTTTATTTTCTGTTTAGTTTTTACCGTTCTTGACCAGCACGCCAAGCTTATACGGTCACAAGTGCTGATTAAAGATTGATTTAAATGTCATAACAACGTGCGAACTTCTGTGTCGACAAAACATTATCAAAAATTCTTCGAAGTAAGACGGGAAAACTATGTTTTACCTGGATTTCCAAGAAAATGAATGCTCCAAACGGAATCCCTCGAATGCCTGGACTGGACCCTGCGATGGTGGATCGTGGGATGAACCCCGTGGACCCAGCACAAGGAGCAGTAAACTATTTACGGACTGACCAAGAAACGCAAACACATGATGATCTCTCCACTAAAAGTGGCAAGTCGCACTGGTCTCTGAGCCCCACTACCTCAAGAGCCTGAGAGCCATGCTTTTAGGCAAAAAAACTGGAGTTGGCGAAGAGTAGAGCACACGAAGAAGCTGAATTAGCCAGAGCAGAGCATGAACGGAGCGCAAAGAAGGAATTGAGACCACTTGAGGAAGAAACCATTCTAGCTGGACTGGAAGATCGAAAATGAGTATGATGAGGAAACCGCTGTTGTTAATGGTGTGGACGATATTGTTATTCAGGCAACTTACTCCATTGCTAAGAAAACACTGGAGCAGTCACCTCAAACTATTAGTGATGAGTCAGAACCCCAAACAACAGGGATCTAGGAAATAACTTCTATGCCCACACCATTTCCTATCCCTGTCAAACACTCTACTCCTCAAAACCCAGCACCTGGTTCTTTCAAGGAACAAATGGACCCTGAAGTCAAATCCCAGATTGCCGATACTTCAGACAAGGGAGCATCGTCAGTCACTGAAGGCCAACAGCCACTGTACCAGCTCCCTGGAACTGTGCAGTATAAACCTAAGTCTAGGCCAGAAGACAAAGTAACCAAGCAAACCCCGAAAGACCATGTAGCAACCATGTGGAAGGTACAGCTTACCCCCTTCAGTGTCAAACCCGGCAGACTTCCCGTTCTTCAGGGAGCAGGCCCGCGAGTTACTGACTGATACACAGAGGGTGGAGTATTTACTGAAATTCCTTATAGGTGATGCCCTGGAGATCGTCAAGAGAAACTGAGGGTCCTCGTATAGTGACCTAATAAAGAGCTTAGAGGAACGTTATGGTTGCCCTATTCAGGTGACACAAGCCTTAGTCTCACGTCTCATACTTGCTTATGGTGACAACGTGCGTCTGCTTAATTTTGCTGAACACTGCAACCAAGGTTCTGAAGGGAGATGTGGAATGCGAAGAAAGCGTAGCTTCCAATTGAAGAAGAATCATAAACAGACTCCCAAATGATTTAATCACAAATGGCAGACTGAGAATTATGATATTACCAGCCGTGGTGGAACTGTGCGACTAACGGACATTGCCAAATTTCTGCAAAGGCAGGCGTCAATAAGAAATGACCCAGTGTTCGAAATGCAGTCACAAAGGGGAGTAAGTCAGACAAAAAAGAGCCCCTCCAAAACCACCAAAGGGCCAGACTCACCTTTGAAAAATGCTAAGATTTCTGCCACACCAGTTAAGGATGCCTCCAAAAGAGAGAACTCGCTAACCTGTGCAATTTGCACGTCTACCCGCCATAGACTCCAGGAATGCCATATTATCAAGCAGTGTGAGCGTGTAGCTGCGCACCGACAATATGCAGCATCGTACAGATTCTGCTTCAACTGTGGCTGCCATAACCCCGATCACTGTGGTACCTCCTGTCCTGAGCCACCAGCTTGTTCTCTATGTCTCGGACACCACCTAACAATCCTGCACAAGGACAACAACAATGGACGCAGAGTTCTCAGAGATAAGAACACTTACCAACACAGTACTCCAGCTGCTGTCCCAATTACCCAGCAACCACAAATGGAGCAAGGTACAAGACAGCCACCCAGCGAAGGACCACAGACTTCAATCAACTCTGCCAGTGTCAGCACCACAAAAGCCCAAGTCTTGTTAAATGTAGTTCCAGTAACCATTTCTACAGAGAACGGTGATTCCCTTTCAACATATGCGTTCCTAGACAATGCCTGTACCAATACCCTTATTGACAAAGAGCTTGCTTATCATCTTGGCCTGGAAGGGATCTCAGAGCAAATTCGGATTAAGTCTGTTACAAACAGTGAGGACATTGTGGTCAGTCGATGCGTTTCCTTTTACTCTCAGTCCTGTAGAAGGATATGGTGAAGACATTGATGTCAATGAAGTCTATGTTCTCCCTGACCTGAATAAATCGGAGCAAGTTTTTCCGGAGACGGTAGACATCCAGAAGTATCCACATCTTTAAGACCTTACAGTCCGGGTGGTGGACCTTAGAATCCCGAAAGACAACGAGAGCAGCACCCTCTCGGTTGGAGTATTTCAGGTCGATCGACTAACACTGGGAGGAGAAGAGCTGAGCTAAATTTCATCTCTGTGGCACACCAACCTGCCGATTTGTTGGAAATGTTTTGGACGATCAAGGACTATGGAACATTGAAGGCAGGAGAGGAGCCGCTATCTGTCGAGGACAAACGAGCCTTGAGAATCATTGAAAAGACTACTATTGTAGCGTCAGATCGACGAGAAAGAAAGTAAATGAAAACGTTGTGTTGAAATACAGTCATCAACAGTTGGTCCATCGAGCCGCAGATGTGCAAAGACGAATTGATGCGTGAAAGGATTTGCGTGTTGACCTTTGTGCCGACGTGTCAACTGATTAAAGAAGTGCGCTGAATTTTACGAGTTTCAAGATGGGAGATTTAGCAAAAAAGCGAAAAATCTGCAATGCACATTGTGGATATGCCACCAAGGAACTTCAACCGATTGAAACTGTTATTGCTGAAGAGTCGGAAACTAAAATAACACTATTACAAGACATTAAGGAGAATTTGGTCAAAACGACGAAGATATTGGGAACTATGACCGAGGAAATCCTCGGGCTGCTTGAGAAGGAAAAGGATATTGAACACGAAATCGCCGACTGGAATAAATTTCGAAGAGACATCAGAAAGGGTATCCAAAAGATTGAAGATTATCTGAAGCCTACAAGTGGAAGCACTAGCGGGGCAAAATTCTAATCCGCCGCCAACAGCAAACCAAGCGTTGGAACAAAACAGACCACGTGTAACCAAACTATACGAGCGAGGCTGCCGAAACATGAACTGAAAACGTTCTATGGATCCGTAGCTGATTGGCAGAGTTTTTGGGACGCCTTCAGGAATGCAGTACATGAGAATAGTCAGCTTTCCGAAATAGATAAGTCCACATATTTTGAAAGGTTTGTTGGGAGGGGAAGCGAGTACAGCCATTGCACTTTTGTCGTTGACACAAGGGAATTATGGGGCTGCGATTGAAATATTGAAGAACCGCTTTGGCGACGAGCAGAAAATTATCAGCGCCCACATGGAAATGTTGTTAAAGTTAACTCCAGTACACAACGGAAAACAGACCAGGAAACTTCGAAAGTTGTATGATGAAATTGAAGTTCGGATAAGAGCATTGCAAAGTATGGGGATTCAGGCGGACTCATATGGAACACTGTACCGGTTCTCTTGTTGAAATTACCTGATGACGTCAAACTGGAAATCTCTCGTGGAGTTGAAGATGGTAAGTGGAACCTCGGTGATTTACTTAAGAAATTGTTTGCTGAGACAACGGCTAGAGAGAGGTGCACGATCACACCCTATAATCCTGCCATTGCCTTTGGTCCTAAGAGACCTGCCATACCCACGACAAGTACATTTCTTGCACCTAATGAGGGCGAGTATGAAAGTAGGTGTGCCTTCTGCATGGGGTTACACAAGCATGTTGATTGTCGAAAGATTGTCAGAGTCGCAGAAAGAAAACAGATTGCTAAAAGATTTGGACGTTGTTTTGTTTCCCTCGGACGAGGACACAAACCAGTTTGTTGTAATTCTAAGGAGAACTGTTATTGTGGTGGACGCCATCATCCAGCACTGTGTGAAAGTAAATTCAGAGAAAGTAGAGAAGAAAACAGAGTTCCAGAAAATGTGCGAGTTAGTGGGTCGCAAAATCCAGAGCCTGATTCAACGCTTCATGTAAATTCAAGAGCACAAGTCGTTCTGCAGACTGCACAGGCTATTGCAAGTACAAGCACTGTAATGAAAGCCCAAGGACTTAGGATATGAGTAATTTTTGACTCCGGAAGCCAGAGATCATACGTCACTGAGAAAGTAGCTAACAGCATAGGAAGTGACATGATGGAAACCGGAACATTTGGCTAAGCCAAAGCAACAGTGACCAAGCGAGAACTTGTTGCGGTCCATGTAGAACATCTATTCGAGGAAGTAACTGTTCAAGTAGAGGCATTTAAGGTGCCAGTCATCTGCAAGGCCCTGCAGAATCAGCATGTAGAAGAGGCAAAAAGGGTAAATCCTTATTTGAACAAACTTTGGCTTTCTGACATCTGCTCTAGACAGGAGAATTTGGAGGTTGATATGCTCATTGGTGCCGATTACTTGTGGAAGTTCATGAGGGGTGAAGTAGTAAGGGGGGAGAAAGATGAGCCAGTTGCTATCTCAACCTCTCTTGGATGGATGGTGTCAGGACCGTTAAAGATCCTCAACAGGAGTCTACAGCTGGAACGAATCTGGTCACACACGTTCTGGAAATTCAGGAACAATAAGTGCAGGGGACAGTGCATGAAACTTTGTCAGTGGAATTCCAAAGGTTGTGGGACCTTGACTCGATAGGGATCAGAGAGACAGATAGTGTTCATGAAAATTTCCTGAAGAATATCAAGTTTCAAGATGGCAGATACATTGTAGGCTCGCCAGGGAAAGAGCATCACAACAGTCTACAGAGATTGAACAGTCAAATGAGAAAGTTGAAGAAAGACCCACAGCTGTTGAAAGAGTATGATTTAGGTATCCAAGAGTAATTAAGAGATGGAGCGATTGAAGCTGTGAGTGACCTGGAAGTTCCTGAGATAGGACGAACTCACTACTTGCTGCATCATGCTGTTGTTAGAAGAGATGCTAAATCGACAAAGTTGAGAGTAGTCTATGATACATCATCGAGAGCCGACCCGAAAGGGACCTTCCTTAAATGACTGCTTGCATGTTGGACCATCCCTTACACAGTTGTTGTTTGACATTCTACTGCATTTTAGATGCAATAGAATCGCGCTGATTTCAGACATTGAAAAGGTATTTTTAAACATTGAAGTCGATGAAAGGGGCAGAGATTGCTTGCGGTTCTTATGGGTTGTCCTTCAGAAAGAAGAACCAATGATTGTCGTATCCAGATTCTGCAGAGTGGTTTTCGGTGTGAGCTCCTCGCCCTTCTTGTTGAGCGCAACTCTGAGACATCATCTTCAAACCTACATCCAAGACCAAGAGTTCGTCAACAAGGTGTTAGAAGAACTTTATGCGGATGACTTCAACTCGGGAGAAGATAGCGTTAAAGAGGGGTTTAAGCTGTATCGGAAGATTAAGACTCGACTGGAAGAAGCAAGTTTCAGACTGAGGAAGTGGAGCTCCAAAAGGGCAGAGCTAATGAAGATGATTCGTGATGACCGTGTTGGAGAGGAAGCAGCTAGGCCACAAGAAGAGAACGTCAAGGAAGATGACGATACGTAGTCTTAGACCACTGTCGGAAATCTAGATGAGTTAGAGGACAAGGAACAGAAGGTCCTGGGAGAAGTTTGAAATCGTGTAGAAGACACAATTATATATAAGTTTGATGCACTAATTGAACTGAGTGAGAACTTCAAATTAACGAAAAGAAATCTGCTCAAGATTATTGCAAAGTTTATTGCAAGTTGATCCTCTTGGCATGCTGAGTCCTTTGACAATTGGAATGAAGGTCTTGTTTCAAGAGGTCTGTCAGAATAAACTCGAGTGGGATGAACGCTTACCAGAAACCTTTCAGGAAAGATGGAGGAAGTGGGTGGTTTGGTTGATGGAAGTCCGTTCTATGCATGTGCCACGTTGCATCTACAGTGGAATAAGCGAGAAGGCCATATCGTATGAGTTACATGGCTTCGGAGATGCCAGTGTTCGAGCCTATTGCGCCATGCTGTACCTAGTGTGTGTGACTCACAGCGGATGATATGTACGTCTGATGGCCTAAAAACAAGAGAAGCACCACTCGCCAAGCACGTGAAAGCACGTCTAGAGAGCTAATGGCTGGAGGAATTACAGCGCAGTTGAAGGATGCACTGGAAAAGACCCTGCAGTGAAGAATAGCGACAATCAGTGCACACTTGTGGTTAGACAGTATTACTGCCTTATATTGGATCAAGGCAGAAAGGGAGTGAAGCCAGTTTGTACAGAACACAGTGAACGAGATTTTGAGACTGACCACAAGAGTGCAATGGAACCATTGTCCTTGAGTAGAAAATCCAGCGGATCTTGGATCGTGGGGTGTGACAGCAACGACAATCAAGAATAGCAGATTATGGTGGCAAGGACCTGAATGGTTGAGCAGAATGCCTGATGAATGGCCTTCAATGAATGTTGAGCCTACCCTAGAAAGTCAAGTGGATTTCAAGACATCACACTGGAAAAACACACTACTGGCAGCAAAAAAGAAATGCAGCATAGCAAGCATCATCGACGTGAATGCTTACAGCAGTTGCACAAAGTTGTTCAGAGTGACAGCCTATGTGTACAGATTTGCAGGACACCTCAAGATGAAAGTAAAGAAAGTAAAGAATCTTGCGTTTGGCAACCTGGCGGCCACAGAAGTAAAAGAAGTAGAGGACTCGTGGGTGAAAGAAGCGCAGTCCGGGCTTACAGATCAGACGAATTTTAAGCAAATTGAAAGAGATCTTGGACTATACTCAGATGAAGATGGTGTGATTCGATGCAGCGGTAGAATTCCTAAAACAGTCATGGAGTACAAAGAAAAGCACCCAGCATTCCTGCCTAGAGGTCATCATCTGACCAATCTCGTTATTCAACAGTGTCACAAGGGAGTTTATCACGGTGGAGTAAGAAAGACACTAACAGAATTGAGAACACGGTTTTGGGTGAACCAGGGAAGACAAGCAGTAAAGCAGAGCACCAGAGAGTGTGTTGTGTGTAACAATACGAAGGAACTGCTTATCCAGCTTTACCAAGCTTCAGAATTCAAGAAGCGCCGCCATTCACAAGAGTTGGCATAGACTTTGAAGGCCCACTGTACGTCAAAACTAGTGGAACGCAAATAACGAAGCATTATTTTCCTGTGCAGTGACTAGAGCTATTCATTTGGACATTACTGAAGACCTGGAGACGGGAACCTTTCTCAGATGTTTCAGAAGGTTCATAGCCAGGAGAGGTATTCCGCAATTGATCATATTTGATAACGCAAAGACCTTCAAATCAGCTGCAAAGGAACTGAAGGCGCTCTACGAGCATCCAGGTGTTCAAGCCTTTCTAACTGACAAGAGAATTACATGGAGGTTCAATTTGGAGTAAGCACCGTGGTGGGGTGGCTTCTACGAAAGGGAGGTGAAGGGAGTGAAAACATGTCTTCGAAAGACGCTGCCAAATGCACGGTTATTGTACGACAAGCTTCTGACTCTAGTGGTTGAAGTGGAAAGCACCTTGAATGTGAGACCTTTAACGTGTCTACGAAGAAGGTGGTCCGGAAGAACTATTAACCCCAGCACACCTGATGTACGGGAGGGGATTGACACGGCTACCACCATATCCCTCAGTTGAAGAAGACAAAGAGGATTCCTCGAAAGGACTGAACAAACGAATGAAATATCTCAGCCTTAAGCTAGACCATTTCTGGAAGAGATGGAAAAGGGAGTATCTGTCAGAATTGAGAGAACACCACAAAAGAAACGTGACAAAAGGTGGTGCGACTGTTCAAATTAGAGACGTAGTGATTGTTGTAGAGGAAGGAGGGTTGGGTGGAAAGTGGATACTAGGAAAGGTAGAAGAATTGATAACTGGGAAAGATGGAGAGATCAGAGGTGCAAAAGTAAAGGTGTTGACGAAGAAGGGAAAGCCGATGTACCTCAACAGACCAGCGCAGAAATTGTACCCGCTAGAAGTTAGAGGACCAGTGCAGACCAGGCAGACGGTGTCTCAGTCAATAGAAGAGGAACAAGTACAGACACGGAGAGTACCAAGGAGAGCTGCAGCCATTGATGCAGACTTCAGAAGACGATGTGTTGATCAGCTTCTAGCTAATCAAGAGGGGAGGATGTCATGACTTGAAACGAACATTTAAATGAACATTAAGTCGGATTAAGCCAGCAACATTGAACAGTTGCGTTATCATGAACTGAGCACGTGTATTTCCTTATATGGTGTTATGTTGCACATGTTAAATTCGATAGCCTAAGTTTTTCTGAACCGAGTGACGTGATGATGTGAGATATTATGTAGAGCGTATGGAAAGATATTGTAGCGTCAGCTCGACAAGAAAGAAAGCAAATGAAAATGGTGCGTTGAAATAAAGTCCTCAACAATTACTACTTTCGTAGACGGACCTTATGGAGGTGGCCTGTTATGGAGGGGCGATCAACTAAAGTGCCAAGCAATCGCACCATAGCCAAAAGACGAGCAGAATTGCTTAGACGACGCCTGGCTAAAGCAGGAAATTAGCAAATGGCTGCTAAGTGCCATGAAGTCATGACTAAGTAAATCTTGAAGGGCTATGCGCGTAAATTATCCCCCGAAGAAGTAGCTAGAGAGAGCTTGATTACCTGGTACTTACTTCATCATCCAGTGACCAACCCAAACACTCCTGGCAAACTTCGCATCATCTTTGATGCCGCAGCTGGACATGAAGGAATATCCCTAGACAAAAATGTCGTTTGTGTGCTGCTGCGATTTCGGCAGGGACATGTAGGGATAGCCACTGGTGTCAAGGCAATGTTCCATCAAGTGCGTGTGCGTAAGCAAGATCAAGACGCTCTACGATTCCTCTGGTGGACAGATGACTACAACAAACCCCCGATGTTTACGTTATGCTTTGGAATAGCTTACCCGATGCTCTTAGAGCATTGTGCTGGGAACTTTCATTTGCTGCAATTTAATATAGGAAACCACTGAACATTGTTTTACCAGTCATCCCTCGCGGGGGACATGAACATGTGCTTTCTGTGAAAATGGCACCATGTTTTCTGTGCCCCGAACTGTGTTTCGGTTTGTTTAGGTTGTTGTTAAGTTTGTTATCACCGAATAAGGACGGCATCGTTCAGCATGACAAGCAACAACGTACGTACAATTTCATGGTGTGGAATTATGGTTTTCTTTTTACATTTTACATTTATTCCAGCAAATGTTTTCCCATATATCTGTCACACAGGTTTTACCTGATGCAATTACAGAGTTTAAATTGGTAAATTACTGATGCCGTTACAGTAAAACGTTGTTGTAAAGAGTCCGAAAGTTGGCAGCCAACAGAGGGATTGCATTTTGCATGTTTTTTTTTTTACAAGTTGCCAGCCAACTCACTCCTGTGTTTTGAATTTTGTGCATTGTGCTTCGACCTGTTTCAAGTTCCCAGCCAACTCATTCCTGTGTTTTGAATTTTGTGGGTTGTGCTTCTACGTGTCTCAAGTTGTCAGACAACTTATTTCAATCTGTTGAATTCTTTGGATTGGACTCTGTGTGTTTCAAGTGGTCAGCCAGCTTAATTCTAGTGTGTCTTGAATTTCCTGGATTGTATCTTCAAGTTTTCCCCCTCACTAGCTAACTTATTCTAGCGCATTTTATTTTGCGGTGAATGGAGCCTTGAGTCATGAGTGGTGTGGACATTGATTTCTTAACAACTTTAATGGTTGAACTGGAATGAGCTTATGATGATTTCTGTATAAGAGATGAGGAGTATGAAACTGTGGTGTCAAATGAAGAAGATGCAGAACATCGAATTGTTAATGGACAAGACTTAACTACGTACCAGGCAAATATGCGTGAGGTATACACAGGAACTAGAACTGCTTTCTCACAAGCAAAAGCGACTAAAACATCAGGTGTTGCTCAACTAAGTTCAGTACCACCACTAACTGATTCCCCCACCCACTCAATAGACGGAAGTACACCACCCATGCAAGGAACAGTTCAAACAGAAACCAATGCAGACCTCAATCAAATAGCAAGTGGTTTTACTACATCATCACAGACAGGGAATGCTACAGTATCAGCTAACAATGTTCAAGCAAGTGGTTCTCATGTAGGGGTTGTACCAATGAACTCTACAAGTTACAGTGTGCCTTCAACCCAACAGTACCTGCTTCCACAGTTATCTATTCATCAACGGACGGCAACAAATGTTTATCCTGGCCCCTTGATGAATGTTTTACCACATCAGCCTGTCAGTTACAATGTATTCCCTGTCAGATGAGGGTAATGGTGCCAAAATAAACAATTTTCTCATGGGCGCTGGCTCTACCACCTATGCAGGTTGCAGTATGCCTCCAACTCAGCAGTACTTGTTACCACAGACGTCCATTCAGCAATCAACTGGAGGACAGGTTTACCCTGAACGGCTAGTGAGTACTTTGCCCTATCGGCTTGGCAGTTATGGTTTGCCAGCTCAAAGTAATGGAGTCAGTTCGGCAGAGGCAACGGGCGTTCATTTAAAGAAAATGTTACTTCCCACCTTTTCGGGACACCGAAAAGACTGGTCAAAGTTTAAAGCAGTCTGGAAACAGTTAGCAGAAGGCGCATACAAAAACAAAACAGCTTTAGTTCATGAACTTAAAAGATCAGTGAGAGGTGATGCCAGTCAGCGAATTAAATCAGTCTATGTTACCAATCCAGAGGCTTATGATGCAATGTGGAAGAAGTTGGGAGGACTGCTATGATGATACAAGTGCCACCATCCAAGCAGCACTAGAGGATTTGCACAAGCTCAAACTGGTTTCAGAAGCCCATTACAGAGGTCTTGTTGAATTTCTAGATGTTGTGGAGTCTTCTTATAGCCAGCTTGGACAATTAAATCAGTTGAACACTCTCACCATGAGGGACATTGACTTTGTCAATGGCTTTTGACCAAACCACCTAAGAATAGAATGGATTCGCAAGTATCATGATATGAGCCAAGCAGAGAAGCTCCAGCCCTTCAAGCCCTTTACGAAGTTCTTGGAACAAGAAAGAGAAGCAGTAGCTCGATTAGCTGTGTACCAGCCGTAGAAAGTTACTGGAAGGCACCAAAATGAGGGACCACGGAAAAGGATCAACGCACCATGGAACTGGAGCTGGCCATGACAACAGACAGTTCTACCCCTGTGCATTCCTCAGAAGGGACACGATTAAACGTACAAGTGACTGCAAAAAAATTCAGAAGCTCCTCATCAGTGGGGAGGTGGAAAGTTGGAACTTCTCAAGCAAGTAAATGCCTGTTTTGTTTGTTTCGGAGATCACCCACAACAGAAGTGCCCAAACAAGAAACTACGTCCATTGTGTGGAAGTGAAAAAGCATCATGTTCTCTTTTGCAGGTCTGAAAAGGGTAAAGCAGACCAAAAATCTGATCTTCATGTACATGCTGAGTCAGCAAGTCACGCTACACACGGAGCTGGCCTTGCTCTTTATCCTATCCAACAAGCAAAGGTGTGCGAGAGTGGAAAGAATATTTCTATGTTCTGTGATGATGGATCCAACACAACCTACATAACCCACGAAACTGCTGATAGAATCAAAGCAAAGAAACTGAACAAATTCATACTTGATGTCACCACTGTGGGAAATGTAGAGAAGAATGACGACACCCGACAGTATCAGTTCACACTGAGAACGGACACTGGCAAGAAGGTCAGCGTCACTGCCTTTGGCATGGATAGAATCACCGGTCCTGTTAGTAGGTTGGACACCAAAGTCTTGACGAAATTGTTCCCTGACTATGATCCCACTCCAAGATCAAGCACTAGGCTTATCACATTCGCCTTGATACCCATCCTGAATTTCAACCAGAACATCTTGAGTCTGCCTGGCTGATTAACCTGTGTAAGCCCCAGATGAATGTTGCCCAGTCGTTCACTGGTAGAAACATGGGAGAGTCAGGTTGAAAATGTCATACGTGGAGAAGAACTTAGCACAGAAACCACCCCGCATTGTGGTGGTTATCGTTGCGGCAAGTGTCCAACCGTTGGTCACAGCTACTCCTTCAGAGAAGAGCAGGAATTGAAAATGATTCAAGAGAATCTTGAGTATGACTCTGACAATCGGTGCTGGATAACCAGTTATCCTTGGCTGGTGGATCCATCGACCCTACCAGACAATTATGGCGCAGCCTTAGCTACTCTTAAGAATACAGAGCGAACCCTCAGCAAGGACGATCGGTGGGCTGAGACATATCAGAAACAGACGGAGGAATTGGTCAATCGTGGTGTTGCAAGAAAGTTGTCACAAGAAAAGTTGCAGAAGTGGAGTGGTCCCAAATTCTACACAGCCCACTTAGCAGTGGTGAATGCTCGGTCACATTCAACGCCGGTGCGAATTGTGTTCAATTCCAGTCAAGTTTTTCAAGGAACGTCTCTAAATTCCTGTTTAGCTAAGGGACCAGAATGTTTTATGAACAATCTGATCGGCATATTGTTATGCTGGAGAGAGGAGCAAGTAGCTTTGGTAGGATACATTCGTAAGATGTTTCACTCCATTCATTTGAAGCCCTTAGAGCAACATTGTCACCGGTTCCTGTGGTGTGACCAGGAGACGGACAGAGATCCAGACGTGTATTTTATGACCCAAGTCAACATGGGTGACACACCTGCCCCCACTATTAGCACAGAACCCGTGTAGAGGACAGCAGATCTGTTTGAGAGTGATAATCTGCAAGCGGCTAATCTGCTGAGGAGGTCCAGCTATGTAGATGATTTGATTGACTCCCAGCGAAGCATGCCTACGGCCTTGAGAATTTCCCATGAAACAGAGAAGATGCTTGCCAATTCAGCAGCAAGTCAAGTCCCCGCACTGCGCACTGGCAGTGAATTGCAAGCAAAGGACACAGCGCACACCCATTTTGCTGGTCCTACTCAAACGCCCATAAATCCGTTGAAAGGAACTCATGAGAATTTGCGAGTGTTAGGAGTCGGCTGGAATCCTGAGAAAGACAGTGGTGTTTTAGGTGACTCTCAATTTCAGTAAGAAGAAGAAAGGGATGCACACTGGCCTACCACCAGTGTTGACAAGGCGAATTGTTCTGGGACAGGTGATGACCATATGCGATCCCCTCGGATTCATATGCCCCTATACTCTGTTTGGAAAGGTGTATCTGCGAGAAACCTGGTCTCGAAAGCTCGATTGGGTTAATCAGTTTCCAGATGAGCTCCATGCTAAACGGGCTCACCTCTTTAGGACCCTGGTCCAGCTGGAGCAGCTCGAATTGCACAGATGTCTGCGGCCACCCAGCTCAGTTGGCCTACCCTGGCTTATTATTCTCAGTGATGATGGCAATCTGGCCTATGGTTTTGCAGCATACATCAGTTGGAAACTTCACAGTGGCAATAACTGGTGCCGACTCATCATGGCAAGATGTCGCATTGCCCCAGTGAACAAGTTGTCTACTCCCCAGATGGAGTTAAAAGCTGCCGTGCTGTCAAAACGAGGGAGGAAGGTCATTGAGGAGATGAGTTTTACAGATTGTAGACTCTGAAACTGTCTTGAACATGATCAGCAAGACCAGTAGTTTCAAGGTGTACGAGGGAGTCGGACTTGGAGAAATCCAAGCCGCTACAAATGGCGACGTGTCCTGCTGGGTCTGGATGTCAGGTCAGTGCAATACTTCAGATTGGCTGACCCGAGGACGCACCCCTAAGGAGCTGAACAAGGAATCTCACTGGTGGAATGGCCCTCAACAGGTTCCCAACTTGTGGGTGCAGAGAGAGAGAGAGAGAGCTCAAGGAAGCCTGGAAAAAGATCGACCGAGAGTCATTACAAAGAAGCTCTGTGCAGAATGGATCAACCTGGGTGTTTGGTCTAGCCGATAGTCCCAGGCATCAAGGAACAGTGGAATCGTTAATGAAGGCTGCCAAGTGAGCCATTTATTTTTCAGTGAGTAACCAACGTCTGCCCTTGCCTGAGTTTCTCACAGTCTGCAGTGAGGTGTCCAATTTACTGAATGAGCGTCCTATTGGTGTGAAACCAAGTGAAGATTCAGCCATCAATGTTCTAACACCCAATAGCTTGTTGCTGGGACGAGCCACTGCATCCTACCCCTTGGGATGGCAATCTTCCGAGACAACCATTTCGTCTTGGTATCATCTTGTCCAGTCAGCGGTGGATGACTTCTGGAAGCATTGGACAGAACTGTATGCTCCAACTCTGGTGGTACAGCAGAAATGGCTGCAAGACGCAACTTGCACCCTGGAGAAGTAGTGATTGTTGCACCCTTAGAGCGAATTATTGATTGGCGAATTACCGATTGGCCCTTGTCAAAGAAGCATTTCCTGGAGAAGATGGAAAAGTGCGTAGAGTAACGATCCAGTATAAGAGTTATCGCACTGGGGAAAGAGCACATTAGTACCGAGGCGCAACGGATGCACAAGTCACAAGAGCTGTCCAATGCCTGGCCCTACTAGTCCCTGTGGACTAGACTCTGACGCTGAATTTAAGAGATCCAAGGAGAATGATGAAAAATTTATTCGTTGACATTTTGTTTTTTTTCAGTGTAAAAGTGCAATGGCAGCGACCCCCACAATCCCGGTGTGCTGGGAACTTTCATTCACTGCAATTTAGTATAGGAAACCGTTGAACATTGGTTTACCCGTCATCCCTCGCGGGGGACATGAACATGTGCTTTCTGTGAAAATGGCGCCATGTCTTCTACACCCCGAACTGTGTTTCGGTTTGTTTAGGTTGTTTTCAAGTTTGTTATCACCAACTAAGGACGGCATCGTTCAACATGACAAGCAACAACGTAGGTACAATTTCATGATGTATAATAAAGGTTTCCGTTTTACACGTTTCGCATTTATTCTAGCAAATGTATTCGCATATATCTGCCACACAGGTTTTACGCTATGCAATTAAAGAATAAACGTGCTGTGGGTCAATTGCTAATACCGTTACAAGCATCACTGGACTTTAAAACTTTTAGAAAACTTTTAGACAATGAATTCATACTTTAGACAGCGTAGTATCCTTGAATTGCTACTCTCATCTTGTAAATAGTTTTCATTCTGTGATGGTTTCATTTTGAATTGTTAAAAGTTTTATATATAAATTTTTATACTGACTCTTTTTGTATGAGTAGTATTTTATCTCTCATTTTATGTATTTGTTTTTTTTATGGTGGCAAACCTGTAAAGTAGCTGGTGCAGTTTTAAACTAAACCATATGGCTAAGCGTATGTTCTCACGTTACATAAGTGTTATGTTATGTTATGGAAGTACACATATTTGGAGCAACCTCATCTCCTTGCGTTGCAAACTCTGCCCTGAGAAGAGCAGCCAGAGACAATGCTGAAAGGTTCAACCCGCAAGTTGTTGCAACTGTCAACAGAAACTTTTATGTCGATGATGCTCTGCCATCCTTTAATGAGGAAAATGCAGCATGTACTGTAGCATCAGACTTGTTGGAGATCCTGGAACAAGGTGGCTTCATCCTCATGAAATTCATGACAAACAGTAAGAAAGTTTTGGCTACCATCCCTACCGAGAAAAGCGCCACACCAGATCTGAACCTTGACGTTGAGGAACTGCCAGTGGAAAGGGCGCTAGGAGTTCGGTGGTTTGCTGAAACAGACGAGCTCTGATTTGACATCAAGAACTTGGATCGAACTGAAACAAAGCGTGGAGTACTGTCTGCTGTTTGCTCCCTATTTGATCCTCTTGGCTTTGCTGCACCTGTGGCCCTTACTGCCAGAGTACTCATCCAGGATATG
The DNA here is from genome assembly GCA_964017195.1 of Siderastrea radians. Taxonomy (NCBI): domain Eukaryota; kingdom Metazoa; phylum Cnidaria; class Anthozoa; order Scleractinia; family Rhizangiidae; genus Siderastrea; species Siderastrea radians. The sequence goes on from OZ024890.1 coordinate 39,156,537, forward strand.
TGAAAGGCTAAGGTAGACTGGGACCAGCTACTTGATGAACACTTCCTAACCAGATGGAAGTCATGGACCTCCCAGCGATGATCCCTTTCTTCACTGCACATCCCACGTTGCTACTTTCTGCCCGGAACGTATGCCTCCAAGGGCAAACTACAGTTGCATATCTTCTCCGATGCCTCAGAAATTGGTTCACTCCTTGGACACTGACGATTTCATACTGTGCCTTCGAAGATTTATGAATGGCCGTGGTGAAGTGACCAAACTAAGGTGTAACTGGGGATCAAAGTTCGTCGGAGGAGAGTGAGAGTTAAGAGAGTGCACTGAGCAGTGGAACCAGGAACAAATCAGTTGCGAGCTTCTACAATGAGGGTGCAAATGGGTCTTCCAGCCGCCTACTACCTCCAGCATGTCCGGGATTTGGGAGCGGATGGTGCGCAGTGCCAAGACTGTCCTGAAGTCCATCCTTGGGTCCCAAGTAGTCACAGAAGCAGTTCTTCATATAATGTTAACTGAAGTTGAATGAGTGTTAAATGGGCGAGCCCTTACCGCCAACTCAGGTGACCCAAATGACCTTCAGCCACTTACACCAGCACATTTCCTAACGGAAGGAAGACCATCTGCCTGCCTCCCGGCATATTTGAGAAAGCAGATCAGTATCATAGGAGGAAATGGAGGCAGGTGCAATTTCTAGCAGACCTATGTGGGAAAAGGTGGTTGCAGGAGTATCTAACCACCCTGCAAGTCCGAGGGAAGTGTACGAAGGTCTTACCCAACCTGAAGCCAAACACCCTGGTCCTGCTAGTTGATGATAATGTACTGAGAGGATGCTGGAAACTCGGGCACGTCCTAGAGATCTACCCTGGCCCAGACGGCATGGTGCACACAGCGAAAGTCAAGACTAAGAACTCTATCTTCATCCGGCCTATTCAGAAGCTATGCCTGCTGGAGAACGATCTTGAGAATAGTTAGACTGGACTAGAGTCGTTCGGGCTACCTACTGGGTTGTCCCAAGGCCGGCGGAATGTTAAGGTTTAGTCTAGACTTTGCTTTGATTTATGTTATGTATCCTCTAAATATTGTTTGTAGCAAATTTGCCTACACAAAAAAGTCTGTTATGAAAATTAAAAATTAAACTTACGGAAGAGAAACAAGAAGCCCAACTTTGGTTCTTATCATATCCTACACATCTTGTGAGTAGTGGCTGTAACAGTCGTCAAGCACGACAACTGAGCACGGCTACCAAAGAGAGAAAGAGCCAACATGGGGCACAACAAAATGCTTCATTGCAAATTCAAAGTTCTGCCTATCAAAGGCTCCCACAATAGAATGTGCAGCTTGGATTCCTTGTGTTTGAACAGCTGCAAGGACACTGTAACGTGTTCCTCTAGTAAAGTTCCCTCTCCTGGTCACTCTGGTATTAGCAAGTCCTCCAGCATATTTTTCTCCAAGACAAGACTGCACAATATGCAAATTAACATGCTGGTTTTCAATACTTTATATTGTCCGACGGAGGGACAATGCAAAGTGTAAAATGCCATCATTTTAATTTGGATAATTCAACCAAGTCACCAGCATTGCAAAATGACTGTTACCACTCCATCCCAAAGAAATGAAATGTTTTGATTGAAGAGGTTTCTTTAGGCCAATGTTCTCCACTGAATTTTGCAACATCCAGTGGTTGCACATACCTCCCAAGTCACAAATACTTCTGATTATTTAATTTGTTTTAGCTAAGACAAACATTCTCACACAAGAGACTAACTCAACACCATCCCCAAGAATAACTCAAGGCTCTAATTATTGCTCCCCACCCCCCAAGGGTTCTATTCCCTGAATCTGATAAACAAACACTAACAATACATAGAACTGCAAGGATAACTTCTCACATGGACAAAATCTACACACGCATCCCATAGGTTCGTATATATTACATAAATATCCCATTGAATAGCTTGCATGCATAAGTTCTGAAACTAAAACAACATGTCAAATTGGCAAGAGCATGTTGGAGAAATCCCTATTTTGGAAATCTGCGATGGTGTCATCAACCAAACTTCATCTTTACTTATCTTTTATTTATTTGTCTATTTCATTTTGGTCGACTGTATTTTTCTTTTATTCCAGTGCACTAGCAACTAGCAATACTCTCACATTTGGACATCAGTGTTTACAGTCCAAAGTAAATCTACACTTCCGTAGTAAGGAATGATATTGGTCTACATTGCTTAGCTGAACCGTTCTTTCATCTTTGCTTGACTCATCAACGAACAAAAGCTGCCACGGCTGGAACTGGGAAATAAATCGCCTGAAGTCTGCCCGTCTTTGTTCGTCTCGTTTTTGGGCGATGATTTGTGTCTGCAGAATACAAACAAACAATACACTTACCAATGAATGGAAGCTCTAGTAATGAATTTCAATTCTCATTCCAATTTTCATTCTATAAATTGAGACTTACCTTTTTTACTGTCAATCTCATATTTTTAGGGCTCTGCTGAGGCTAGCCAAATTATTTTTCTTCACCTGTCTGAAACTCCAACCATGCCTGTACAGTTGTAGCTCATAGAGGTACAGCTCTGAGTGATCCTCTAAAGCACGCCAAATAATACGTAATCCTGTGGCTGAAATGAAACAAAAAACTGAGATACTTCTACAAAGAAGCATAGTCCTTTTTGCACGACGCCAATGTTTTCGTACATAGCTCACCTGATATTTGTCGTTTCCGTGACTTTCGTCTTGGTGGATCGCTCACATCTCTTGTGTTTTCGTACAAAGGAATCACCTTTATGGCGAACGCTTCACTTTCAAACAGCGTTTGTGCAATTTCTTTTATTGCAACCACTTGCCTCAGCAAAATGACCCTCAATCTCAAAGAACTTGGAAAAGACTTCGTCACGTTTGCCAAAAACCAAAATAGCAGCTGCTCAGACAGCCGACTTATGACCCGCAATGACTGCATGTGCGATACATTGTCGTAGAAACAGACGATTGACATCCACCAAAAACACAGTAAACCGCTGTAAAGGCAGGTTAATTGGCGAAAACATCCGTCTCATAGACAGCATCATCCAATGCGCAGCAGAACAAAATAACCCGAGACGATTACTTTTTTTGGATTTTGAAAAGGCAATTGACTCACTAGAATGGTCTCTTATATGACTCCTTGAGCACGTTTGGGTAAGGGTTCTTTGTAATAAAACTGAAAGCTGTATTTGGAATAACGGCTGGTCGTTTTTTTTTTCAGCTTGAAAGAGGTGTTAGGCAAGGCTGCCCGCCATCACTATATCTATTTAAGAGTCTGCTCTTTTGAGTTACAATAAAAAAAAATTGAAAAACAAAAGGTCAATTTTAAGTTTTTGGAAGTATCACAGGTTAACCTTGCTAGGGAAAATAACTATATTGAAATAATTGCCTGCGTTGCAATTGGTTTACCTTCTTTCACAACCACGATCTGACCACAACGCTATAGTTATGATAAATGATTACTGCGACGGATCTTGATCTTGATCTTGATCAAATCTTCAACAAATCTCTTCTGGCAAGATGCGTTAACGAATATTAAAATACCACTAACAATGGAAAATGGAACATCTTTTTCGATCTTGACCTTCAAAATTCCGGCCCGGAAAGTAAATTCAGTTGCAACTAAAACGTTACAGACATTAAAAAGACTGTTAAAGTAACTGATCCCTTTTTAAAAGAGTTCCAAGAAATCTGGGCCGAGGTTAATTATGAGCACCATATAACCTCCGAGGTCCGATTCCAAGAGCAAAATTTATGGTTCAACTCTCTTATTAGAATAGGAAATAAAACAGTTCTTTGTAAGGACTGGTTCGCAAAAGGGACACCAAAGGTAAAACAACTTCAAAAATTTGACAGTAGTAACTACCTCTCTCTGAACGAATTTCGGTCGAAATATAGCTTGAATATTCGCCCTTTAAGCTTCTACCGAATAAAAACCGGCTGTTAAACTCCTTGGACAAAGCCAAACAACAGCAGCCGGGGGGGGGGGGACAACCAAATTTGAACCCTTCAGTACTAAACATACTCTGTACATCTAAATACTTGCGAATGCTGCTTTCACCAGATAAAGGAATGTCTGTGGAGATGTCAAACGTTAATAAGTGAAGAAACAAGGATAGCAATCGCCAAAGGTGTTACCTCGATATCAGCAGCTAGTTTGTACAATTGTTTCCGTAACTGTGGATGTGTATAAACCAGTTATGCAAGAAGGGGTGCTGTCAAGATAATCTGTGCATCCTGATTGACTAACTTATAAAAAAGTTTGTTGGGTGGCCACGGTAAGTTGCATCGCATCGTAAGTCGTCTGTTGCTGTAGCAAGCTTAATCCAATCGCCGGAAATGCTGCACAAATGCTCAGAAAACGAGTGTACACAGCAACTTGCACTCATCTTGGAGCTTCCATGTTGCCCCTAATGACTTTAAGAAGATTTTCACTTGCATAATACTGTAATGCTGTCAGGACCTGAAAAATTGAAGAAGAATACCAGTTCCACTGCAGTTATGAAACAGCTTATTTTATCACATTGCAAACTGCAAAACGCTCACCTGTTTCTGGACTAAGTTAGAAGTTTTCGTTTGGTTGTGCTTCAAAGTATCAGGAAACGTGTTTTAAAAATAGTGAATTTATCCTCTAAGGGGACAGTTGGTACCTTCCAATGACATTATTACCCTGCATTCCTTCCAAAATAGCACTTTGTTCGTAAACTCTTTTTCTCTCAAGGAGACAGCAAAAGGGCTCTAACGGCAGCCATTTTTCTAACGGAGAAACGCTCCAGAAAAAGCTCTTCAGGAACTTGCAAGTACCGTTAATTTTTTTGGGGGGGAAAGACGTGACTTTTCTAGGGCACGAACTACAGTTAACACACATATAATAACCTACTTTTTTCAAGGTCAGACTGAACAAGTCTTCATATATTTATGTAACAGGTGTCTAAAATGATGAATTTCAGCCTGGAGGTTCTTAATCTACTTGCTCTTTTATGCGGGTATATACTGCATTCGTGTCAAACAAGCAAAACGGTTTTCAGGAACTTTTTGGGCCCAAAAAGGGTTAGTTTTTGGTTGATTTTATGTAGTTCTCTTGTTCTTTCTTCCTTAGATCCATCTGCTCCTCTCAGCTAAGGTCGTGTTCTATCGGGATCAACCGTTTTTGGTTGGGTTTTTTCGTGTTCTATCAGGAAAAAAAACGTTTTCAGTTAGTTTGGTTGTGAAACGGTTCAAAACGATGGTTAGCGTCTGTTGACATATTAGCAAGCATCGGTTTCCAGGCATTGCATCATCATTTTCGTGCGTAATTACGTGTAAACTGCTCGCGCGTGTTGTCACGGTCAAATTGTCAACAAACAACAATGGCGGAGTTGGCAGTCTTTTTGAAAGAGGATTTTGGAACACTTGATATGGGAGAGGTTTCTCAGATAGTGCAGTCGTCTGACACAGAATCTGCTGCACCTTCATCGCGGGCCGGAGTCTTTTATGTGCTAGACTAATGAAAGCATCAAGCTGCTAATTTCCTTGTATCATGAACACGAACACAAATTTGCTGATGTCAACCACAAAAACAAAAGCATCTGGGAAGAAATAGCCAAAGGTATGACGGAAAAAATTATCACCAACAGGCACGCAGTGCTCAAATAAGTGGAAACAGCTAAAGAAGAGCTTCATAGAAGTGTAGGATAACAAGAGGGCAATGGGCCAAGGCACAAAAACATGCAAGTATTATCAAGAACTAGGAACCATCCTTGGTTTCAAACCCGGTGTGAACTCCGTGGCGACAGCCTCAAGTTCCGGCACAGGGGAAATCAAACAGAATACCCCGAATACTGGTAAAGATCAACATAAGGAGGAACATACCGAATTGGTAACTGAAAAACCACGGAAGAGAACAAGGAGTGACAGTGGCCACTCAAGATCATGAAGCGATGAAATACTGAAGCTGTTACAGCAGGCCAAAGAAGAAAGGAGGGAGAGAGAGGAGGGAATTTTGAGGCCATGCAGAAGATGCATGATGACAACATGAAAATTCTTTCTGCATTTCTAGAAATTTTAAAGAAGTGACATTTTTATATACCTTTCCCCGTTTTGGGGCATGTAAAATTTTTTGCTTGTTATTGTAATGCCAGCCTCAAAGAAATTGTGTCAATTTTTAATATCATGTTGTGTTGACTGTGAATGGATATTGTCGTGAGATTTGCTTTAAGGATTTTCTTTAAATGTCATTGAAATTCATTGCATTTCTAGAAATTTTAAAGAAGTGACATTTTTATATACCTTTCCCCGTTTTGGGGCATGTACAATTTTTTGCTTATTACTGTAATGCCAGCCTCAAAGAAATTGTGTCAATTTTTAATATCATGTTGTGTTGACTGTGAATGGATATTGTCGTGGGATTTGCTTTAAGGATTTTCTTTAAATGTATTTTTGTACCCACTGTTTGAAAAACAATGTTTAAATAAAATAGAAATTTCCCGTTGAAGAAAAATAATAAAATTTCATATGCCTTCAGCGTCGATCTCGGAACAATTTTTCACATTTCAAACACAAAATCATCGAAAAATTGCGAACTTCACCTTTGCACAAGTGTTTGGAATTGATATTTGGCTTATATTCGGCCTGTTTGCTGTTTTGTATGGAATATTTATTTCCAAAATCTTGCATGTTTTAAAAACATCGAAGAAAAACTCTTGGAAAACCATTGTTTCCTATGCCTTCTGCATGTTATTGGCCAATTGACTAGGATTCCGATGATAAAAAAGTCCAAAAAAGGTATATATCTCATCTCTACCTTGAAATCGAGCCCCCATCCATCGACATAGAATAAAAGTTTAATATTTGTTTTTTAATTTAACTGAAGGGATACATGAATAATCGTCTGACACTTGTATGCTCGAGACAGATATAAGCTGTTTGGATGCATATACTTGAAAAGAGCCTTTTTGGTTCCTCTGGTAATTTGTCTATATTTCTTGACATACAAACCGTGCACAGACGATAACTCATCTACACAGACAATCTGTGTTGTTTGCCTGTACCGCAGCCTGGATGACTGTACTTATCAGTACCTGTAGTGCTTAAGTGGCTGCTGCGTAAGAATTGGCCACTCAATTTTGGTCAAATTTTCGATTTCCTTCAAACTTTCTGTGCGAGACAAGGTTGATATTAGGACTAATGAAAATACATTTCGCTTGTTGTTAATCTTCAGTATACCCGAGATTTTGAGGCAAATGTTGTTGCCACCCGGAGCCCTCAAAATCGCCCTTTCGTCGAGTTGAAATTAGCCAATTTTGGGAAGTCTGCTGCCGACCGCATATTTATCCAAAAAATCCAGCTATTATACCAGTAATATATCCGTCATGTTACTTTAGAAATATGGGTAAGAAGTTCAAATTATCGGGACTTGTTTAAACGAGAGTCTCAAACTGGCCAATGTTAACATTATCAGCAAGAAGCAGGTCAAGTGGTAAGTCAAAAACAAATGTTTCACAGAATTCTGACTTATTCTGATAATCTTAGGTATTTTTCTAAAGAGTTCTAGGATAGTGTCCTTAAATTACTTAATAATATTTCGTGGATCTCTAACATGTGAAGAGACAGACTTGCAACAATTTTGGAGAAATCCGTTATTCAGCCAAAACTGTAATGAGACCCAGTGTGACAACGAGTGTACAAATGTTGACTTCTTTGTGGGCAAACACCATAATTAGAAGGGTAAAAATTAAAACCATGTCTTGAAAGTTGTCCAGTTTTACTTCTACGTCTGTTTTTCAACAGCTAACCGACTGCAAATTTTACAGTTCTGCAACGGATTCCATCAATTTCGTAGTCTTCTTTCGTTCGCTTACAGGCAGCGACCTTGTGAGCCAAAAGCCTGAAGGACTCCATTACGTTGCATGAAGAGTGACTAAATTCATTGTAACAATCTGCTGGCTAAAGAAACGCCAGTGACAAGTAAAAGAACGAAGACAAATCCAGGGAATGACACCTAAAAAATTCTACGCCATCCATCTTGTTTCAAGCGTATTACCGCTGACCGCAACAACACATTTCCTTCCTGATCATAGCGGAAATGACACCGAATTTAAACTGGAAATCACTAACTTGCAAGTGACCAGTAATTCGATTGCCTTATAAACTACTTCATTAAAATAACGGCTGCATGTCATTTTTTTGCTAGTTAAGTTGTATGTCTTGCACTGCAGTGAGATAATTAACTTTACAGAGTATGTGGTATTCAGATCATTGGATATAGTTTCCTATGCCTTTTGATCCTTATTTAACAATTATTCTACGACGACGCACAGGATATCGAATGATAGATAACCAACGAGGCACATAGCGCCGAGTTGCTTATAATCATTTGATATCCAGCAAGCCTGAGTAGAATAATTGTTTTACTAGAAATACGTGACTCGCAGAACCTCGCGAAGCTCAGGCAAGGGTGCACCACAAGGGGTGGGGAAGGGATAGAATTTCGGTTTAACTGGAGGTGTGGATGGGTGGCCACAATGGTCCCGAATTGGGAATTTAGATCGACATTCTGGTTCCCAGTCGTTTCCATGTAACTTGCATCCAATCCCCTGTCATCCTAAAATCTAATGCATAGGAACTGGGTATGAGTTTCCAGGTGTAATTTGAGCTAAATGTTGTATTCTGACATAAGGAAAATTGCTGTTGTCCAAGACAATATGTAGTGGTGTTTCTGTTTATTTTGGTTGGGTGAGAGTAGGTTTATCAGAAATGCAGTTCAAATTCCAACTTGGAGCCGCACGCACGTTACCTCCAACATTAACCCGTCCATTTCCTTTAGATGCTGTTGTTCAGTTTTTATTCTGTTTACTGGGTATTGACAAGTGTCAATAGCTAAAACAATTCATCATTTCCCTTGAATGGTTGAGATAGCAGGAGTCTACTTCTGCTGAAAAGTGATGCGGCGCATTAAAAAAATTATTCGTTTACAGCCAAAAATTGAAAATGAGACTAAACCAGAATAATGGCAACCAAAGCACAGAGTTTCACAATGATGTGGTAGCAAGTTTATTCATTCCCCCCAACATACTATAAAAATTGGATTAGATAACTGTCACAATAAATTAACCCTTGAAGCCCCAGTGATCAGCATCTCTCTACAATAATAATGCTTTAATTTGGTCATCAGAATTAAGGACTTGATCACCAAACATGAATAGTGTTAATGTTAGTAGAAAGAACTTCTCTGCACTAGTACTACAAGAAATGTATGAAGACCAGTAAGGAGAATTTGTAGGTTTAAATTTGTAGGGTCAATTGGTATGGAAAGCAAGTTATTTAGCCAATGAAGGGAAAGGGTGAATGTAGATTATAGCATGTGGAACCTTCAGAAGTAAGTAAACTTTCACATAGACAAATCACGTTGAAGGTGATCAGGATCTCAATTCTCATGAACTCGGTGCTTGCTTGTACATTGCGAGCAGAGCTGTGATGGTGGTCACTGTATGCAGCATGAAATTATTATCAATAATTAATATTAAGCAGTAATTTTTGTTTCACATCAAATACATACTGATTACATGTATGTACCTTAATCCCCACTACACATTAAGTGGTGATTGCTAGGAGCAGAGCAAGTGCATTTCTATCCAAATTGTGAACAGACATTTTCCTTTCTGAACCATCTGAATATTATAATTTTTTGACTATTAACAGGGTCAATATCCAAAACGGAAAACATAAACTCTTATAAATTCTTACTGATCCAATATGAATCATTTCTTAAAAACATTTCCTCCGGAACGTCCTAAACTTAAAAATCAAGTTCTTTTTACTGCTCATACACAAATATGCACTGTTTGGGGAATTGAAACCTACTTTGTGAAATAATTTACGAGTAATTTCTCTTGTGTAATTTGTGGTTTTGAACATACTTGGCAAAATAATTATATGTTGATTATTACTGGTACATCAAGAGTAAAGATAATGGTAGGGAGAGGAAATAATTGAATCTGTTCAGTCACCATCCGTTGGAAAGGTATTCTAGCAAACGTATTTTGATGATCGTGTATTTTTGTCGCCCCTCGTTAACTCTAACAAAATCATTTTGTCGAAGCACTTGATAGTAGGTGTCGCTGGTCCTGATCGGTTTTAGCACACATTTTCTCGAAGAGTTTAATTTGTAGCCGCTGAGTTCATTCTCACTATTCAATCGGTGTGACTGAGTTATAATTTCGAAGACCTTGTATCGATTCTCGCATTGTTGGGGAATCTCGTTTTGTAGTAGCGCTGTGCTATTAAGCTAAATCTAAACTAACTTGTCTACGTTCTAAGATTTCTCGCCTGTGATATTCCAGTCTCCTGTTTGTCCTGCTGACAGCTTTAGTCAATTTATCCTTCGCTAGGTTATTACCGGTAAACGATGTTCGCTAACCGTTTGTCGCCGACTCTTTCGCCTTCGTTGTACGCGCTGAATTTCAAGTCGGCGATCACGCTGAGTTTCAGTTGAAAATCTCCCCCGGAATGGATTTCCAGCCACTTGTTAAATCAGGGGTTGCTGTCTTTGCTTGGTCCCTCATTTACATCAGAAATTGGTCCAGTAACTTATTCACAGACGATGAATAAACAGGTCAGCACGCAAATGTTCGCAGCGAAGCAAGCAAGAAATGAAGAAACATGAGTGCACAACTGTCAGCGGTCGCGATTTGGCTTTGTTGCTAGGCAACTGTGCGGACACCTTCGAAAAATATATAGGCAGATCGAGATTTGACCGCCCTTTAGCAATCCTCGCGCGATCACTACGCGACAAATTTATAAGCCTCGCTACGCTCGGAGGGCCTTCGGCCCTTCTCGCTTCGCGAGGAATTAAAAACTTAGCCATTTAACTTAAAAAAATCAAGAAAGAAAAGCTAAAAATGAGAAAAGAAATAAAAAGGGAACAATTGATCACGTGACTGAACGAAAAAGGTGCCAAAACTTGCGAAGTGTTGCAGAGTTTCATTGCAAAGCTGGATGAATCAGTGAAACTGCTCCAAAGTGAACGAATTGGCACACGTTTTGGAAAGAAATCTTCTAATTATTGGCTGTGAAATATGGTACGTCTTTTTTTTCCTGAAACATTGTTGTAATCGTCGTTCAAAGCGGATTGAAGCTGTACGATTTCACCATATTTGCTGCTGGAGATGAAACGGTGCCAGTTTGTAATTTGTTCGCAAATTCCCCAACAGGTCCCCCATAGACAGACAACACACGCAATTTGTGTTTTGCACAGAGAGAAGTTTATTGTAAAGTAACACTGACAGTCAAAATGCTGAACGATGAGAATAATAAACCTTTCTGCCACCCTCATACAGAACAACCCAGGGTGGGTGGGTGGGAAAGCAATCCAGTAGTGCGCATCACTAATAAATGACTAACGAAAAGTGAAATATGATGAGCGACAATCTGATACTAGTAGAAGGTTCCGTTGTGCAATTAATCCCTTTGAGCACGTGCAAGCCCAAGGGGGTCAAATTCCCCAACAGCCCCCCCCCCCCCCCCCATAGACAGACAACACACGCAATTTGTGTTTTGGAACAGAGAGAAGTTTATTGTAAAGTAATACTGCCAGTCAAAACGCTAGAAAATGAGAATAATAAACTTCTCTGCCACCAAACGAACCCGGCCAAAAAAAAAAACAATTGCGTAGGCTGTGTCTACGTACTAAGAGACTGAATGGCAGAACGAAGCTGACGAGCAAAGGTAATTTTGACTGAACACTAAACTCTAAATAAACCTTATAAGCATCACTAGTCCAGTCTCAGTGTAATTGAATAAGTTCGCCGCCAAGAGGCGGCTCCCCTACGAAAAGAATGACCCCGAAAGCTCGCAGCATCAGCGACACCAGCAGCAGCTAACAAACGACAAAATTCGGTGACGAGCCGGTGCTTCGTAAGAGGGGTACAGCCTCGTGAGCTAGGCAAAGAAACAAGGCGGACCATGGATGAGCAGGAACTAAGCGAACCACGCAGTGATATGCGGAGACTGGACACAATGGAGAGTCTGGAATACGTAACAGAAGAATTTGAAGTTTACGTTCCTCAAATTGAATAAGCTCGCTAGACACGACATCACAACGGGTAAGATGACGTCAAGGATCAAAACTTTTACACAAAGAAGGTACAATATTAGCTAAGCGAGCCATAAGAAAAAAGGCAAACAAAAAGGCACAAAACAGCGTGCATGACTGAGCATCATGCTGCAAATCTAACACCCTAGAAATGAGAAGCAAAAGATCTGGCGTGACTGGAGGCGCCCTACGCGGCGTGTGTAAAGCGTTACGCGTGATACCCCGCAATGTTAAAGAGAGAAGAAAGTCTTTTAGTGTAGGGAAATTCTAAACCGGAAAACAAATGAAACAGTTTAACACCTGACAAGTAATTGCGAACAGAAGGCAGGGTAAGGGTACGACTTAAAAATTGGGCATAGAGACAAATGGTATCTAACTCAGCGGGCCCGGTATTAACCGGAAATACAAACAAAACAGATAAGCCTTAATTGTGTCTTTAAGTTAACAAAGGTTCCAACACTATAAGCAGAACGAAGAGTGTTCCTGAGGTCTTTTCTTAAAGCAGTCAGGGCCGATCTCTCTAAATGGAGCAAACAAAGAAATACTCCACGTTAGTAACGGTTATCTAGATAAAACACAGACTGGTACTGTCACTTCAACTAGATTGTCACGCTTAACCCGTAAAAGGAATTGTCGTTCACAGGACTCGCATGCCATCACGACAGCACGTCCACATCGCTATTAAAGACGCCAGGAAGTGGAACGTGCGCAATTCAAACTCAAGTCTAGCAGCCAAGTAGCAGATTTCTCTCAAACAAGAATTAATAAAAGCATTCCGACACCTCCTGGTGTTCAAAGCTGTGACCACAACAACATTATCACAGCGAATTGTCAAACGAAGCCCACGCCAAAGGTAGCCCCACAGCTTGAGAGCAACCACAATCAATAGTTAGAAGTTCCAAACAATTGATGTCAAGATCCTGTGATAATACGAAGTATGGAAACTCGGCATGAAAATATTGACTAGCACAAATGCCCCCACAACCAGTAAGGCAAGCATCGGTAGAAAACACTTCTTCTGGCAACGACCAGTGGGCAGTACTAATCATAGACACTCCATTGTACTCTCGTAAAAACCGGCAACACCAGTGAATGTCTTTCCGAAATTCTGCGTTCAAATAAATGTGATGGTGATTAAACTAAACGGACCGTAATAAACGAAGAATGCGAGCTATGAAAATCCGACTCTGGCGCACACATTTCGACGCAAAAACCAATTTGCCAACTAGGGATTGAAGAGCCGACTTTGTAGTAGTCTGCTTAGTTAACCAGCCATGCAATAACTCCTGAATTTCAGATAAACGATCAGGACTCACCGACAAGGTCAAGACAATAGTGTTTGGGTGAACATCTAAACATGTCATGATCGCGGATGGCGACCAAGACTTCTCAAGAGATTCCTCTAAGCCAAGGGACTGTAACAATGTCCCAAGTTCCTCAAAGTGAAGATAAGCGTCAGCAGATGGTGAAATTCCGATAAAATCGTCCAGGTAGTTGAAAACAAAACGCCCAGGTGACGGCAGAAGTACAATGCTGACAGGCCATAGCGGCGGAGCGTAAACTCATAGTCAAACTGTATCAAAGTAAAATTGACCGTCCCATGTATATCTGAGCAAATGATGGTCGTGTGGGTCGACGGGGAACTGATGATACGCTTTACGAAGGTCTTGCTTATACAGCAAACAACCACGACCAAGAGAAACAACTGCATCTACAATAGGGTCAATTGTCGGGTAAGTCAAATCGAGCGGGTCACCCAGAAATGATTCGCGTGGGATACCATGATTAACGGAATGGCCACAAGGCCAACTAAAATTGACGATAACACGCCGTTCGCTCGAGTCTCATTTTGGCACGGTTTTAAGCAGAAAAACAATGAAGGCATTAGCAAATGGTGGCACAATGAATGGACCCACAACCCGACCTAGTTGAATCTCACTAGTGAGATTTGTTTTGATGGCAACGGGAAAATTTAATGCTCCACGGTGATTTTGCAAGTCAAAGACAGGGATAGCCTCACTACAATATCCAAGAGGCCAGCCAAACTCCAAAAATTCACAAATAATATTGTCCGGATAGTGTAGAATCAAATCGCGCCACAACTGTACATTAAGGCGCGAAGGAACTGGAAGGCGAACGGAGAGATAATTAGGCTGTCCAGAAGAACCAACGATACGATGAGCTTCCACGAAGGAACTCGAGAAACAGCTTGGATGACCCGACAAAGTGACTCAACTAGAAATACTGTCATGATTGATCACTAAACTCTGCGAATTAGAAAAGTCAGGTACTGCACAGTCTCCACTGGAAGCACAACGTCCAAAATCTGAAAGTCTAGAATTAGAAACACTGGATAAGTCATGAAATACATAATCGTGAGTTGAAAAACCGTGTGGAACATCTGAACCCTGATCAACAACATCCGAAAATCGCGAAACAGAAACGTTGTGTGATAAAACAGTCTCGACCAGACTCTGGAAAATTAAAGGGAGGAGAACTTGAAGGAGAAGTTTGAAGAAAAATACAGTCTCAAAGAACATCACTAGAATGGGAAACACGAATCAGCTTTTTGGCGGCGCTGCTGGATCCAACCACCACTCGCAATGACTGGACAATCAACAGAACTTTCCCGATGTTGTTCCTGTTTACGGTTTGGCACCCAGCAAGTAGCGCAAGTATGTTTTAGCCACTTACATTCACCACGGATGTAACCATAATGATCATTGGCATTGTCGCACGCGTTTCGTTGATAATCCCGACAAAATAAAATTGGCAACGGAGAAGAAGACTTGGATGAACTTGACTTAACCGGGGCTTGGCAATCTTGTCAGGTAAAGGGTGGCCATACAGCGTGCGACTCTCCAAGTGCATAAAAGAATCGCCCTACTTAATAAGGCCCCGCTCAATTTCAAGCAGAACGGCACCACGAAAATTTAGAACAGCCGACCAAGTAAACTGCTGCGCAAAGTACATTAAAGAGACCAAACGTTTGTGATGCTCCGACACCTCGAAGGCACTGATGTCTTTGGACTGCAAAATTTGTGCATAACCGGCCACAAACTTGGTCATCGTAAGATCCTCGTAATTAACCTCACGTTGAGTGCGGGTGAGGCAAAGGAAACTCTGTGGCCAAGGCTGTGGGTACAAAACTGAACTGGTTGGTTTCGCTTCACGGCCAGATTTCAACTTACCCGAAGGTTGTCCTGAGGTTGACGCTGACGGTAAACCAGCATTTGGTGAATGAACATCCTCTCCATCGGTGTCGCTATCCTCGGAGAGGAGTAAACCAAATTGATCGACCCAACGGTCAAACTTAGAAGCCAGAGCGGTCATGGCTCTCAGCTCTGGCAGTGTGACATTATCCGTGAGTGTGTTTCTTGATTGCAAAGAAGAAGGGGGCGGATCCCTTGCAAGCAAAATATGCGCTAACTTGCGCAAGTCTTGAGACTCTTGCCGAAGAGACTGCACGTCCATCGTCAATTTCTAGACAGAGTCCACCAAGGACTTTATGAGGACGGCATTGGAATCCATATGTGACGCGTTGGCCACGGCGGGCTCTGTTTGTTCGGCCAAAGTTGCTTGACTGCCATGGCCGTCCTCAATCAAATCCGGGGCAGGGCAATGTTTGCCCAGAGGGACAAAGTCGTGAGCCGACTTTCAACCTTTACACCCAGGACATTTACTGTTCTTTTTGGGGTTAACCATAATGAGGTAATAGAACAATGAACTTTTTAAATGAGTGAAATTGTGAAAGCAATCCAGTAGCACGCGTCACTAATAAACGACTAACGAAAAGTGACAGATGATGAGCGACAATCTGATACTAGTAGAAGGTTCCGTTGCGCAATTAACCCCTTTGAGCACGTACAAGCCCAAAGGGGTCACAACGGAGCCATCATTTGCATGTTTGATCGAACTGGAGACGGAACTAATTTGAACTTGAAGTCATTTCTATGCAGCTCAGAAGCAAGATAACTGTAGTGAGGAACATTAGAGATCACCATCATAGTTTGTCAAAAAAACACAGTTGTTCTCGATTTAGAGGTTGAGGACGGAATGGTAAAAAAACACTGAAACAACTGGGAAAGCGATTCAAGTCCGTTTACATAGTATCCCCTGAACATTTGGACCTGTTGGAACACAGAACTACGACGAGTGCAGCTAAACCAGTGTCTATTTTTTGTGTTATAGCCGATGATCGACGTGACGATCGATGAAAGAAAGTAAGCTTAATTGTAAACACAACGCTTAAGCTTAATGTTAAAATTTCTATTTCTGCACAGTTTCGTTTTGTTTTAAGAAATCAAGCACTGCGGAACAATTTTAATTTGTCTCTTAGTGACACTGTTGCAATTTCGGCTTAATTTAAATTCGCTGCCAAGTGATTTTTCTCGACCATTTTTCTCGCCGGGTTGCTTGCGAGGAAATAACGTTCAGCTCACTTTGTTGTTTGAGCGTTCATTGACAATATTTGGTCGCAGCATGAGCTATAGGAAACATGGACTTTGAGTTCTCACCAAACATTGTTTCAAGCAAACAGCGATGAAATATGTCGTCGATTCAATAAAACTATCACCTTACCGACAGTTCTGCTGTCCCGTGTCTTTGATTTCTACATCACCTTCTGCAAATGTCTCTGTTTTGCCTCAATTCTTAGGTGAGTTCGATATGCTTACTTTTACCGCCCGCCATTTTGAAAACCACTCGTTCCCAGTTCTACGCAGCTAACCTCCTTAAGCCGCCTTGAAGACACTGGGTAGGCATTTTTGCCAGGTTATGGTTACGAGCTCGCAAGAGCATTGCACGACAGACTTCTATATATGGAAGGTCGTCGTGCAACGGATTAACGTTACAATTCAAATTAGGTTCTGTCGGGGGACTGGAAAACACTTTTTGCTCTTATCAGCTGAAGACGAATTTGAAAAAACAATGGCGATTGTCTTTTCTGCCCTACGATTGACTAATGGCACAAATCTCCTTGCAACAGCCGAAGTGCTTCCTACCCAGGGGCTTCAGGGCAGCTTAAGGTTTTCTATCTAGTTAAAAAAATTGCGTAGAACTGGGAATGAGTGTTGGCGGGCGGTAAAAGCCGTACCCGCAGAAGGTGATGTAGAAATCAAAGACACGGGACAGCAGAACTGACGGTATTGAATTGTCAACATATTTCATTGCTGTTTGGTTGAAACAACGTTCGGTAAGAACTCAAAATCCATGCTCCGTTCAGCCAATCAAAATGCTAGAAATCCAATATACCTAGCCCAACATTGGCTTGCTTCGAACATTTCAAAATTGGTCTAGTGGCACCACTATGGCTGTTACGAAAGTTGATCCCTCATAGTGACCACGTTAAGAACAAGGATCGCCAAGATCCATCTGCAGTTTTGACATTGTGTAAGGACAAGCTTACATCTTTCCTGGCAAACGTTGGATATGTATGCCACACAATCATTCCGGAGCTCGACAAGTTTACTGACAACAACCGTCTTAGTATGTACCCTTCCCCAATCAGTGTCGCGGTAGCAAAGTTTGGCTGGCTGTTATTCTTATCGTGGGATGGCAAGCTTGCATCTGCGACGCTATATCGGGCCCTTTTGCATAGTCCAATTGACAAGATTTCTGCCATCAGGAAGAATCTTCCCTCCACCCAAGTTCAATGCAAGAACAATGTGGCCTTCCTTACTTTTACTAATGATCCCGCGTTTATCAAACAACTGGAAGATAACAGTGTCTATTTAAAGAGCAAGAGAATAACTTCGTTCAGCGATGGAACTCCCAGAAACAGCGCTTTGGTTTGACACTAACTGGAACGCTGGCAGAAATGCGTAAAGCGGCCGACGATCATTTGAAGAAGATGGAGATGGAGT
The DNA here is from genome assembly GCA_964017195.1 of Siderastrea radians. NCBI lineage: Eukaryota > Metazoa > Cnidaria > Anthozoa > Scleractinia > Rhizangiidae > Siderastrea > Siderastrea radians. Next base: position 39,174,489 of record OZ024890.1, read on the forward strand.
ACAAACGTAAAGGCCATGACAAGTAACAAATCAATTTCTGTGACAAAACCATACAAGATCATGTTGAAGCAATCGCCTTGATTGATCAGGAGCTTGTTTATATTGCAGTTTCCCGCTCGAAGAGGATGATCAGTGTGCAACTGAAATATGATGGATATGGAATTTGTGACGTAAATGTGGAATATGTCGTTGATTACAGTGAGAGTTGGGTTTCCACTGTCAGTCTCTGTTAGCAATAACAAGATCTTCGTTTCTCATGATGAAGGAATCACTGTAGTGGATCTCCAGTCACATGAACGTCATACGATTTACACGTCACAGAATGCTAAATGCACTGTAGTTGCATTTAAGAAAGGTATCCGCTTTACTGACCAACAGAAGGCGACCCTTTTTCAGACAGACAAACTCAACAACATCGAGAAGTTTGCTGGAGGTGAAGTAGAAGGTTGCCAAGATGGACCAATAGCCGAATGCAAGTTTAAACAACCAATGGGTGCCTACTTGGAATTCGACAATGTCGTTTACGTTTGTGATGCTCAGTCAAATTCAGTGAAAATTGTGAAACCACTCCTTGATATCCCCAAATTTCTAAATGCTTTGGCGCATCTGTATGAAGCCTTCTCCATGCACACGAAAGGCCAAAGATCCACGTTCTTGTTGGAACGATGACTCGATTTGGGCGCCAAGTGTGGATTAACAGCAGGCTTATTTCAGTTATATTAGGGAATGTTCTGTAGTGCTCACGTCTCTTGACTAACAGTATTGCAAGAGAAAAACCTTGCGGATTCGAATTTTTGTAAAAATATTTGCGGATTGGCGGATTTTGCTTTAAATTACCACGGATCGGCGGATTTGCTGACCTCTACTCACCCCCTCCACATGTTTGTACTTCAATCTAGAACAGTGACAAATAACATGTCTTGTCTAAACCAGGATGTTTGAAGACGTTGTCTCTTCGCCCCAATTATAGTGTTTGTGCGGTCACATGAGTATGACGTAGTAAAAAATTTTTGCCACCATGTTGGAGTGAAAACTGGCACGCAGTTCCTCGTATCTTCCAGCCATGTCTTCATTTTGTCTAATCATTGGTTGTTCCAACGACAAAAAGAGGCGTCCAGACCTTAGTTTTTGTAGAGTGCTGAAAATTATTACAAATCAAGGCAAACAGATGGAAATTTTGTTAACTGAACGGCGAACAAGGTGGTTAGCGGCCATAAGTCGTGACGACTTGACAGAAAGTACCCTTGAGAACGACCCTGTTTGCAGCATTCATTTTCACTCAGGAAAAGCAGCTTACCTTTGGGATAAATTTAATCCAGATTGGGTGCCTAGCTTGCAGTTGGGATATAACAAGCTTAAGAACTGTGACAATCCAGAAAAACAACAAGAAAAGGCCCAGAGGATAACAGAAAGGCGTAAAAGCGAGAGGGAACGTGAACAACAGGAAGCTATTTCGAGGGAATATTTGAAGTTCGATTTTACACTGGGTTCCACTCTATGGAAGTTTTAATGAAAACGTTTTCCTTTTTTCTCCGCATGTCAACAGGCACTTTCTGTTATTGAGTGAATTTCAGGAGTTTGTTCTGGTGTTGATCAAACTACGGCTGGCTGTGCCTCTCTCTCCTCCGCAGAGGCACCTGTTAGTAAACACCAGTGAAAGAAAAAAGAGGGAAGCAGGAGCGCTGAAGAGAGAAAATGGGGGCGTTCCCCGAGCACTTCAATTTTTCCCTCTTCCCAGCCTCCGCGCGTTTCTACCCAGCGTGACTGTAGGAGGCCTCTGTGGAGGCCTGTCCCACACCAAGACCTTGCTTATCCTTTTAATGTTTCTCGACCCGTTTTTGCTCGTATTATTCTCACCTGGTTAACTGTCATAGATGTTCGTTTATTGCCTTTAATTTCCTGGCCAAACCGGGAACAGCTTCAAGAAACAATGCCCAAATGTGTGATTGATTCTTTTGGTCTGAAAACAAGTGTAGTCATAGACTGTTTCGAGATATTTATTGATAGACCATCCAATCTATTAGCCAGGGCACAGATATTTTCGAACTTCAAGCACCACAATACAGCAAAAGTGTTGATCGGGATAACACCCCAAGGAACAATATCATTTGTAAGCAAGGCCTGGGGTGGAGGTACTTCAGATAAGTTTCGCAAAGAGAATTGTGGATTTTGAAAAATTTACTGCCAGGGGATCTCGTCCTTGCAGACAGGTTTTACTGTTCATGAGCAGGTGTGGTTCCACCAAGCAGAACTCGCCATTCCTGTATTTACCAGGGGGTAAAAACCAGCTAGATCCAGTTGATGTAGAGAAGACACGCAAAATTGCTAACATCAGAATTCATGTGGAGAGGGTCACTGAAATTCTCAGAGAAAAATTCACAGTCTTACAAAGCACCCTTTCAATACCTCATGTGCGAGGACAAGAGCAAAGTCAGACTGATTCATAGGATAATTAGAGTCTGTGCTACCCTTGTAAACTTTTGTCCACCTATTGTGAATTTTGATTGACTTCTTCACTGGGTAACAATGGCATAAGTCGCCTGAAGTAATCTTGCCCAAACCCAAGTTAATTCACACTTAGACACATAGCCAAGTAGCCTTGAAAGCACCCCTTCAAGTTTTGATACAGTATTTGTTAACGAAATGTACAAAAATACACACACTTACAGTTTTCTAAAGGCTACTACTGAAGATGATTTAACCCATTTTGTTTTACCTTAATATTATTCACTACTGGCATTAAATGTTTTCTACCTGGAAATCGGTGTCCCTTTACTGTTGGATTTTTCCTTATGAACAATGACAGGTTGTGGCTCTGATCGCTAATAACAACGGGAGTTTTTACAATTATGTGTATGTAAGAAAACAGTTTGGCAAAATGGCCATTATGGAAGATGAATGGTTGGAAATGGTTCCATTCTAGCAGACTTGACACATCTTGAAAGTTGAGGACGCATTTTCGGTATGTAAAATTGAATACTAGACTGCTAGCAGTCCCTTTCTGGATAGTCAAGAGGGTGCGCGAAATAACCGAGCGAAAAAGCTAAAACGTGGAGCGAACGAGCAGAGCGGGGCTGGGGAAGAGGTGGGAAAAAGGTAAAGAAAGGGACTACACTCTTAGCTGTAACCGACGTGTTCAGGGTAACTCCGCCCACAATTTGTTCAATCCATTAAAATCCATAAGTATTATTACTGGTATTATTACAGGTAGATTTCCCGGAATTCTCTTAACACTCGTCGACAAAGGCGTAGTTTATTTATAAGATTTGGACGAGCGAAATATGCCAACGAAAGCGGTGAAAAAACGTGGGAGAGAGCCTAAAGCAAAGGCTGCATCAGATTTTTGCCGTGTGTGCATGATTAACTTTAAATTGAATGGCACTTACCTTTCATGTGAAAATCTGCATAAGAAGGCTGGTGCAGGAAATCTCTCCCTCACTAAAGTAATCACTGAAACTCTTGAGCTTTGTTTAAGTTCTTAATCTTACTTATCTTCCCGTGTCTGCTCGAAGTGTGCATTGAAAATTAGAAATGCCGCAGAACGGTTAAAATTCATCCACAAAAACATCAACCTACCACATAAGAATTTTATGAAAACAAAGGAGAGTAGCCAGAAATATGACAAGGAAAACCAGGACTCTGAGGAGATCCTACGGTTTAAAAGACTTGCAAAGTTTCGGCAATAGAGAAGAGACTGAAAGGAGAAAGTGAGCGAGTCGAGGAATTGACAGATCACCAAGAAGCCAGAGCGAAGCGACCATTGTTATTTGGTGACCAGAATACTACGAGGGAAGAGGAAAAATCGCCGAGCTTGGACATTGATCCGAGCCTTATTGAAAAGCCAAAATCTGTAGAAGTTGTAGCGCATCTGAACTTTTCTTCGGGGCCCAGAGTAAAAGAAATCGACGAAACGAACACCCGAAGTGTAATTAAGAACGTGGCGCAAAACAACTGGAAAGCTGCTGGTAACATCATCTTTAAGCATCCTGCGTGCCAGGATTTTTTGAAAGAAGCAGTATGATCAACGATCTCCCAGGAATTTAAAGACTATTTCCATTCGACTACATCTGTCCTGAAATAGACTGCACCTTCGGAACTTGCTTCTTTTTCAAACATGGTTGTTCGCCATGAGGTTAAAACAATGTGTCCTATGTGTAACAGTGCTTTAGAAGGAGCTTTAGGGCCTTGCAAAAACGAGGCAAAGATAACGAGAGCTACCAATGTTTCTGCTCTGTGCACCGCGTCGGCTGCTAAGCTTCGAAATTCCAGAATGTCAGCTTTTGCTCACAGAGTTTCCATGGTTTTGCTTCACAGTGTTGCTAAAAGTCACGACTTCATGCAATTGAATCAATTAGGCATTTGTATGTCTCACAAAGGAACGATTTCAAAGCAGAAGGAGATGGTAAAAGCACACGATTCCTCCGTGCTAATCTGGAAAAGGGAGCTTGAATTGTCCAAGAAGTGTGAACTGCTCCTGCGAGGAATCACGTCAAAACAAGTGCCTGTGTATGCTGAGGATGACATGGAAGTGGAAGTATTATTGGACCTGTTGGAATCAACTATTTCTGGTTACACAAATTACTCAGTAGAGGTGTTTTCCACATGCCTACATGTTATTTAGCAAGAGCTTATTAAGGGCCAATGCAATGAAGCAACATAGGAAACTCTGGAACAGGCTCTCACAAGACTGTCAGGTGAATTTCCTTCGTTACCGAAGTACAGGTATGAATCAAAGTTATAGTCTTAACAGATTTATTAGAAATTATTTATGTATTTCATTGTTTTGAGCCCTGGATGTAGTGATCCCTCTAGAGAACAATGTATGGTAATTTGTGTGATCCCAGTTGTCCAAAGTAGAATTTTAATCCACGCTCATATCAGGGGTGTAAGGACAGTAAATGTCTCCTGTTTTACATGTATTTTGGTTTAAAATGTTATTACCTAGAAAAGGAAATTTCAAGTATTTTATTAAGAGGAAAATGACAAGTGGGTAGCATTTTGTCCAGGGTTTGCATCAATCAGTACACTTACTAAGTTCAACAAACACTTTATTTATGTTGCAATTCACAGAATTATGGCTGATAACTTTGACATGAGCATTAAGTCCAGGAACCAGACTAAGCAGCACTCGAACCAATCCACTCATTGGACTAACCAATATGCAATAAAGGATCGGGTTGTGTTTAATTCAAATTTGGCTGGAAAGGGGCCAAAGTGTACTTTAGAAAACCTCCCATTACAAAACCTGCTACCAACAGCGTCTGTGCAGAAGGATTTTAAATCTGATTGTTTAGTGTTAGTAGATCGAGTGGTTACCAAGTACCTACCTGCTTTTCAGCACCTGAAAGATGTGGTTTCACATCATATTCCCCACCCTTATCTTGCAGAGATGTCAAGAAAATCAGAATATGTGAGTCTTGTAAATTCTTTTAATAAAAGCTAGTAGATGCAACTTAACAGATTGATGTCAATTTTTCCTTTCTTGTTTGTTTGCTCGTCAGAGTTTGTGCATCAGTCTTATTAAATCAATCTAGCAAGAGGCATAATGCAAGAAGGGACATACATGTACCTTATTTTCCCCGGGAAATTTGCACATCAATCTAAATCAAATGATGGAGTTTCTACCACTGAAACATACTACAGCACTACCTAACAGAAAATTAAAACAGTCAGGGATTTCTTTCATAAATTATTTGAGAAAGCGGGAAACAATAATTGTATTCTATTGCTTTTTGTTTTGGATGAAAGTAGCCCAACAAAATCACGTTCACAATTGGTCAATTTGCCTTATTCCATGGAGTCGTTAATGAAACCCTTAATTGTGTGTTTCAAGAAATTATTCTTCCCTTCCCAATGAAGGCCATGGAGAATTCTAAGTGCGTGAGGTGGGGGGGGGGGGAGGGCAGCATGTCTATAAGGCCTAGCACTTTACACCAAAATGGAATTACTGTAAGGGAGGGGGAGATTAAAGACAAAACCAACGGAGACTTGTACAACTCCCCAACAGGACTGGCTTTACTGTTGTTTTTTCTTGAATTGCAGTACAGTTTAGGTTTGTCCTTGCTCAATTCCAATGTGTCATCTGAAATGGCTCAGCTTGTAGCAACAAATCAGGAATGCTTAGGGAGACCTCTTATTTGCGGTTCCTATTTTCTTTGATGGAGATGCCTTGACAGAAGAGCGAGCAAGGAATGTGCAATGGGCGTTCATAGATGGAGACGACGACATCGACTGTTTGAGAGGCTTGGATCCTAATCATACTGATTGGCATGCCGAAGTGACAGTTTATATTTACTAATCTAGAACCTCATAACAAAGTGGTGGCGGTTTTAAAAGTGATTGACAAAAAGAACTGATTAAACCTTACTATTGGCTGTTTCTGCATTAGCATAAACTGGAGTTAATGTTTAGCTCAAATAAACCCCAAGCTCATGGAGCGATCGCATGTATTTTTCCAGTGTACTTGATCTTTGTACTTTGAATCTTGTAAGTCACGCGTTCTCTCACCGCTTCTATTGTAACAGCCAATTAGATTGTTAATTTGCACGTGCTGCTTTCCATTGGCAATCAGCTCTAGGTGTTTACTCACTGCGGTGTTTGTACCTATAGTACACAGTTCCTGGCTAATTTCGAATTCAGATCAATCCATCGTACAAGTCAATTGTTTTTTACTTTGTTTTTCTCGATCTTCTTTGCCCTGACCGACTACAGTAAATTGACTGCTGAAGTTCTACGCCTTCTCTGCCAGGAGAAATGGCTGCCCATAACGGGCCCAAAACAAACCGAGGCGACCGTGACAAAAAATAAAACCTCAGAATCAACAAAGGAGAAAACACGTGGGAAACGACCAGCAACTCCCCCAGCCACACGCTCGAAGCGTTCAAAAGACGACTCTGGCTTGTAGACAGAAATTCCTCCACCAGTTCTCAGCGACAATGACCATAACAACAACAACGAACAGCCCAAAGATGGCGACTCGACGATTCTCCGTGGAACATATTACCTCCATCTTGTCCACCATCGTTGAGAGCAAATTGGCTTTGATGTCGCCAGCTTTAACCTCTACCTTTCAAGCAAACGCTGCTAGCATCAATCTTGGGAATCCTAGCGAGGTTCAGCGGTTGCTAAATAAACCAAGCCCGCCAACTGGAGATATCGCCGCTCACGTCGATAGCAAGACTCGCACCACAATCCCCCAGGGTGAGTACGTTGATTTTGTGTCGCTGCTACACGAAAACTCTACCACCTCCTCCTACATTAGTGAATTACTTTCCCTAACTGTTATCGGCGAGTCCGTTCCTATCCATTTCCCGAGCCAGGGGAGGCGTAGAAAAGTCTTTTGATCGATGACTGTTCACCTTCTCCGTTTTTAAAACTATTCTTCTTTCATCGTTTCCACATCGGGCGGTGTAAAAGTTTCCGTACCTCAACATTATCTAGTCGGCTCATAAGAAATGCTTAGGCCTCTCCTGGCTCTCTTACAGCATAGACTTCTGCCGTAGGGCAGCTCGCGACCCGACCCTTTCATGGAATAAAATCCACCCCCAGCTTTAACTGGAGAAATTTACTGGCCTCTCCCGTTCAGCCTGCTTTAACTGTGGGGGTGGATCATATGTCTCATTCCTGCCCTCTGTCTCCCCCTAGGGATAGGACAGGCAGCCAGCCCAGTGATCCCTGCCGAAATTTCAACCAGAGAACAGCCTGCCGCAGGACACCTTGCCCCTACCCTCACCACTGCTCAGTCCCAAACTGCAAGGAGTCTCACCCAGCCACCCTACACCCCACCCAAAGTCTTCAAAGGAGGACAATCACAAACGCCGCTGAGTCTGCTAAGGGATTAAAAGCTTACTCCCCCATTAATGTTGATCTACTTGAGTGCTACCTTGAGGGCCACCCTGATTCAGGTTTCGTTTCTTCCCTTTGTGTAGGTTTAAGAGAGGGTTTTCGTATTAGTTATTTGGGTCCCCGTACGCACACATTCTATCCTAATCTTCGCTCCGCCAACCAGCACCCTGACATCCTTTAGCAGAACCTCTTAACTGAGGTCCTGCATGGTCATACTGTGGGGCCTGTCCTTTCCCCCCCTTTTAAAAATTTCCGTATTTCTCCCTCGGGTCTTGTCCCTAAAATCACTCAAATGGTGTACAATTTTTCACCTCTCATATCTGAAAACATCGAGCACCAGCATAAATGCTAACATCCCCATCACAGACTACAGCCTGCCGTATGTTACCATAGATAACGCTATCCACCTTCTCCTGTCCTTTGGGAAGGGCGCTTTTATGTCCAAGACAGATATCCAGTCTGCCTTCCGGATAATCCCCGTACACCCTGATGGTTGGGAACTGTTAGGAAAGCACAGGAAGAGGCTTTACCTCTTTGACACCGTACTCCCCTTTGGTCTCCGAAGTGCACCCTTCCTTTTCAATATGGTTTCCGATGGTCTCAAATGGATAATTCACAATAGGCTGAACATCAGGGGGTCCTGCACATCCTAGATGATTTTTTTAATTGCACTTCCCCCACCCTGCTCCCAATGCAGTACTGCACTTTGTAACCTTCTTACCCTATTTACAGACCTGGATATTCCCCTTGCCCCAGGTAAAACTTTTTCCCCTTCTACCCATAGAGAAATTATGGGTATTCTCCTGGACCCCTCTACCATGGAAGCCAGGCTCCCTGACGACACGCTGAGCAGGCTGCGCTCTCTTATCTCCTCCAGGCGAACTAAAACTTGTTGCCGCCTTCAGGACCTCCAGTCACTCATCGGTTTCTTGCATTTTGCGTGTAAAGTGGTTGCCCCGGGGCGTCCATTCCTCCGCCGCATGATTGCCCTCACCTGTGGTGTTTCCAAGCCCACCTCATTTATTCGCTTGGGTAAGGAATTTCGCAAGGATCTAGATATGTGGGCCCTCTTCTTAACATCTTGGAATGGCGTCAAACTTTTCCCCTTACAATGACTCCATTCCTCTTTTCACAGATGCCTCTGGTTCCACGGGAAATGACCTCCGCAGCACACCCCAGCCTTTTCTCCAGATATTAGTATTGCATGGCAGGAGCTGTTCCCCGTTAACCTAGCATGTGCCCTCTGGGGATCCCTTTCGTCCAACAAGCACATACGCTTCTCTTGTGATATTAAGGCTGTTTTGTCTATAATAGCCTGTTCCAGGCGTTCAGATAGTGGAGCGCGAGCGAAAACTAAAGCGAGCGAAAGAGCGGGAAAAAACGAGGGGAGACTGGGGGAGAGGACGAGGGAACGCCTGTGAAATTTTCTCAAAGGAAGCCGTTCCGGTATACCAGAATCTGGTATACCCTCTGATTGGCCAAATTTGACACCTCCTGTCAACACAAGAGGGTTGTTGACGCAGACAAGAAATGCGATCTGGCGTGCCCGTGCGAAGGTCATCCTCCATCGAGTCACGCACGGTTAAATATCTGTTTACGGCAAGCGCTTAACTATTTAACAAAAGTGGATACTTTGCAAATGGAATAAAAAGATTGTCTTCAAAACGTGTTTCTGGGAAGAGGTCTCATCGCCATTCTTCCAACAGGATTGGAAATAGCTTGATCTTTCAACTATTTCCAAGGTTAATCAACGCATTGCAAAGAAACGCTGTTTCTAAGATAATTGTGGTCACTCCGCTTGTTGTAATCATGAAAGACCAGGCAGAACAGCTTCATAGCATTGGAATTAGAGCGCTGGCTATCGAAGTAGACGAAGAATAAGCAGGAGAAATGGATCGGCTAGATTATTTATGAAACTCATGAAAGCCTGCTGTCGAAGGAGTGGAGGAAAGAACAGCAACAAACATATCGTAGCCATCGCAATCGATGAAGACGACGAAGTTCATTCCGTCACAGAGTGAAAAGCTTTCTATCCATCAATTTGATAAACCGATGTGTATATAAAGTCGTCTGTGATTCTCGTTAACTTTACCGGTCCAGTAGTGGAGATGACATTTGCGTTTCCGTATCGCAGAAAATTTTGCCATGTCCATTCGGCATGTCAGATTTCTTAAAGCATCACCAGTACTTTTCCCAACGCTTCAAACTCGGGAGAAACCTATTTCGGTGAGCATAATTACATAACTTTCTTGTTTACTTTGACCTGACCTTGGGTTCATGTTTCTCTGCCGCTGTCGGAGGTCTCAAGTGGGCGGCAAAGGCTTTGTAAAATTAATTTCACAGGTGTTCCCTCGTCCTCTCCCCGAGTCTCCCCTCGTTTTTTTTCCCGCTCTTTCGCTCGCTTTATTTTTCGCTCGCGCTCCACTATCTGAACGCCTGGAACAGGCTATGTCTATAATTAATGCCAAGACCTCCAAAATTCCCCGTATCATGGATCTCCTCCGTCCCATCACCCTATTTACCCTCCAACATAATTTCACCCTTACAGCCGTTCATGTACCAAGCCTCCAATATGGTATCGCTGACTCCCTTTCTCGCTTCCAGATGGAACGCTTCAGGGAGCTGGCACCAGAAGCCTCGCCTACTGGCCACCCCAACCCAGCATCTCTGGTTCACATCTGTTGCCCCACTGCTACGAATCCCCAAAGAATCTGGCACCTCTCAGGACACTGCCGCAACTTTTTTTCAACAGTCTACCATCCCATGTCAGAAACATTAATGACTACGGACTCTTTTGCAAATCAATAATGCCATTGTTATAATGCCCCGGATTTGACTCTATTTCAATGACACATGTGGATTCCGTATTAAAGTCATTATTATTATTATTATTATTAACCTCCAGAATATATGGCTACCTCTGGGGTGCCCTCGCGCCTTCCACTAGACGAGCCTATGCAGCAGGCGAGAAACATTTTATTCGATTCTGCCTCAAACATGGCCTTGTTACCCCCACCACACCCTTAGTCCCCGCAAGTGAAGTCACTTTGATCTACTGGGTGGCCCATTTAGCTGAGTCTGTTAAATTTCACACTATTAAGGTTTACCTTGTAGCGATACAAGATCTACATGTTGAGTTCAACTGCACCCTCAATTTCGCAGGCATGCCCCGCCTACTAAACACTATACGCGGAATCAAACATTCTCTTGGCCTTACTCGACGTGATCACCAGCCCATTACGTTGTTTATTCTCGAACGTATTTTACACTCCCTTAGCCCGGACCGTTCATCCGATATAGACGCCGTGATGCTGTGGGCTTCCTTTACTTTAGCTTTCTTTGGCTTTATGAGGTGCAGTGAACTCCAAGCAATGGTCCTTAGACGTACACCTAACTGACCATAGCGTACACCTAACTCATGGGGACGTCACTTTCTTCCCCAACATTTGTCACCCTCAACACATGCACAGACGCCTCAAGAAATCCAAGACAGACTCTTTCTGGCAATCAACCCTCATCACCATCGCCAAGTCCAATTCCAATGTCTGTGCAGTGTCCGCCACAAGGGAACGTATTCTCCAATCTCCAGAGTCAAACTCCAGAGAGTCCACTCTTTCAATTTAAGGATGGCACCCTCCTCTCCAGGTGCATCCTGGCCCTCAATCAACACACGCTACTTCAACTGTGCGGTCTCCACGCCAAATCGTATAATTCCCACAGCTTCAGAATAGGGGCAGCCACAACAGTGGAAGCCGCTGGCCTGCCAGCTTGGCTCTGATCCCTATGAACGGCACATTCACCTTCGTTAGACTACCATCCTTCAAGTTCCCACAACCATGGCTGCTTATCACTGGGGCAACACGTCTACCCAGAACCCTCCTACCTTTGATCCCTGGAAGTGAACTTGACATGCACATCTTGTGTCAAGGCCTTTATTGGTCAGAACTGAACTATATTTTTAGTGTAATAGCAAGGCCTTTGAGCCTTTGACTGCAGACTTTTAACTACCTAGGTTGCATCCATCACCGATAGGGTTAGGATTCTAAAAATAAAAAAAAATTTTAAACGAGAGTGGTAACTATACAACTGGGAATCCTGTGTGAGGCTGCTAACAGGATGCTGCTTCGCACCATCCTGGGTGGGGCTTGCTTTTTTCTGTGAACAGCTCTTTTAGCCACCTCAGCGTGGGAGATTTCTGTTCCAGAATCTATGGGGATAAGTGTTGCGGGCGACAACCCGTCAGTCCCACACTGAAGGGATGCCTCGATTGCCTTAGCTTGGGTTGAGACTACAGTGGTCACGTCCACTTCCCCTTGCTGGCCCACCCTGACCTGGGAATCCAAGACAACCCTCCCGTAGAAGCCTTGGACTCAGAGGGATACTACAGATGCAGGGGAAACTGTGGTCTTGTTTACAAATACAAAACCACTAGAAACAGTTGCAAACTGACATCCTACATAAAACCCCTTATCTCTTATAGCCAAACCTCAAAGAAAGCTAATTTGGTTCCCATTTGAGAGTCCCTGCTTGATCAAGATAATAGAAGGTACTTCCATCAGAAAGTGTTGGTCAGCTAAATTTTGGAATAAAATTACTTTGCTTAGGTATCTGTCACTGTGGCCCAGTTGGCAAATGTTCACCATGAATTTTACATTAATTTTTTGGTTAAATTATAAACACGAGAAGAAGAAACATCCCAACTTGGAACTTGTAATTACCGAAGAGACTGTGCAAAATGAAAATAAAGGATCTGAAGAAAAGAAATACCAAATTTTCAACTACCACAAGGCCAAGCTTTCCTATGGGCTATTACTGTTTGATTTCGGTGATGCCATCAGAGAGGGAGACGGGGGAATACTTCTAAACCTTTACAAATTAGCTTTGCTCATCTACCCCTGAAGCAGTGCATGTTTCTAGACGATGAAACCACATCCACAAAAACATTTCTTCAACTGTTGCTGGGAGGTGTGGGGCGAAAGCATTGTGCAGCTTCATTGAGGGTCTACACGTACACCTGGAAAAACTGTTGAGATGGACGAGTCCAAATTTGGCAAGACGAAGTATCACCGAGATTGCCGAATTAAAGAAGTAGGTGTTTGTGGCATTTGCGGTGAAACCAAGGCCTGCTTCCTTGTTCCAGTAGAGCGCAGGAATAAAGACACTGACTTACCCAAAATGAATAACTTGTGGAGAGCTTACATGTACGATGATTGCCCAAATGACAAGAGCTATTGTCATCTCACTGTTGACCATACCCTAAACTTCCTAAACCAAGTCATATACACATGCCCACATACATGATGGGGAGTAAAGCCCCAGAGAGGAATGTCCAAAGACCTCTTCGAATGCTATCTACAGTGGTGTGGCCTATGCACTCGGGAGAGGATCCCCAGCCAACATAATCAAATGCGTCCGAGGGGAAGCATAAATGTTCCTTGCACCAAATGCAAGGGACCCATCCAAAAGAAGGATATGTTAGTTGAAGAGGAAGTTTTGTGTCTATTAAGTGTTTTACCAAATTACGGAGCGAGTTCTGGAATATAATCTAAAGAAACAGTTAGTATTTACAACACCGTGATGAGCAGCATTGCAGGTAAAATTCCAGGAGCCAAATTTTACCCACCCGTCTCCCAGACACAGACTTCCTGCGACAAGAGCAGTAAAAAGGAAGTCCACTATGCAGAGAAAGGTAGGGATGACTGTATGCTTCTCTGTAAAGTAATCGCTCTGGGAGATACGTATAAGCTCTTTGGTATGATAACTGAAAGATTGAATTTCCTGTGTCTTGTGATCCAGAAATACTAATAAATGTGCGTATAAGAATGCAAGTTCAAAGAGCCTCAACGCAGATTCTGAGTCTGTATGGTTACAGATACTCCACTGACACTCTTAGAGCCATATGAAAAACTGGCAGCCTGGCCGATAAAGCATATGAGACGCATGCAAGGGAACACAGCCAAACTGCTACGCTGGTTAAGGAAACTAGGCATTGTGGGCGCCTTGACATGGTTAAGGTGGAGCATTTCATCCAGTTTATAGATTGCCCGTACTTTTACCAAGTGGCTGTTTGGAAGTAACGTAAGTCAAAATGAAGGGCAAAAGGAATTTACAGGAATCACTATCGTTTGGCTATAAGACTGAATAAAAATTGACACTGATCCTAGGTTAGTCTCATCCTGTTTTCAACAACGGGGCGGGTCTCAAAATCAATTACTTATTCAGACCTCAAATGCCTTTTTTGAGCAAGCGTATAAATCGCACTTTGTAGTATCGTTCTTGGCAACTTAACCTTTCTCTCTTTTATTTCAAGAGGAAAAAGTTCAATACATTAACACAACTTCATGGTTTCCTCAAAACTGTACCCAATTTTTGCAATCTGCTTAATCCACTGAATGCATTATTATTTTGGGTTATTGGAAATCCAACTTCAAAATCATAGCACATCGTGTTACTTGTTCTTGGAATAGTTTTCTTCACTCTTTTCCCTTCACTTCTAAAAAGGTTTGTGTAGTATCTGAAAAGAAATACCTTGCTTGCAGGGGCAGCCACTTTGTAATGCACCAAATGGCAAAAATTATATTCAGTAAATTTCGCAGTGACTTAAACATCCAAATCGAATCGCCACAAACAATGAGATTGCTGAAAACGCCCTCTTCGACCTACTATTGAACATCTTTCGTAAGCGTCTCGTTGTTTTTGTTTTTTCTTTTTCCTTTGTCTCATACACACACCACTTAGGACACAAAAACGAGAGGAAGGTGTCCACCACATAGAGTTTGCTGTCAAATACATACAAGATTGGAAATCCCATGTAATTGTAATAAGAACAGCACATCAAAAACCTGCCAAGACTAGCATCCTCGATGACATGAAAGCAACGCAAGTACTAATTATAATGGATTGGGCAACGAAGTCCGAAGAAGAGCTAGCCTCCTTTCTGAAAATGGTAGCCTACCTATCGAGGCATATCAGTAATTTCTCCATCAGCTGGGAACTACTTTTAAAACTCACCAAAGGTAGAGTTCAATTGGAAAGGTTGATTGAACAAGTGCCTGAAAGCATCAATCACAAAAGCACCAGTCCTAATACCCCAACACCCACAACGTGAATCACTTGTCAACTCCGATGGAAGCCCAGTGGAATTAAGAGGAAGACTGTGCCAGAACAAGGATTTCAGCCAGTCCACTACGTGAGCCTTATCTTAACAGAAACAGAGAAGAGGTACTCACAAATTGTGAGAGAAGCCCTCTCAGCAGAATTCACCACAAGCAGGCTCCAAATGTACTTGTTGGGTGCACCAAAATTCCAGTCAGCAACAGACCACATACCTTTGTACCACTGTTTAACAACCCAACTGCCACACAGCCACCACGCATTGGGATCTTGGCCCTGAAAATATAAAATCTTGACTTCGAGACAATACACATCCCCGGCTATTCTTGGTTGGTAGGAGCTATTCTTAGGCCGGGTTTTGCTCCTTCTTTTAGTATGCGGTTAGGGCATTATATTGCAATACTCAGTACCGGGAAGTTTGTTCCTTCCTCGATTCTTTTAAGCTTCTTCGGCTTCTGGAGTTGTCTGATTACTCAGTGTATGGCTCCCCAAGGCTCCCTTTTCCTTTTTTTCCCTTTTGTGTTTTTTTTTTAGCAATACAGTGTCCAGTTTTAGTCTCTAGTTTGTATGTATTGTTATTCCTTTATTCTTACCATTGGAGTTTCCTTTGTGAGTTTAGTGTATTTCGTGCCTACTTGATGAGTGAGGGGATTTTTTATTACATTTACTGATACCTATGATTTTATGATTTTACTTATATCTCCCACCACATACCCGCGATTTGGAGCACCATTTCTTCTCCTTAGCACTGTCCCATATTGACGACCTTTGACCAGACATGCCGTGAAGTCTGTATTCCCCAACTGTTAGTTAAGTGTAGCCAGTGGATTGTCCATGGATGGGTCTGGTGTGTGACTAACACACACAACTGGTGGAAATAGGGAGTAGGCTGTAATTAATGCACTGTGTTCGCGTGCGTGTTTGTTACGCGATGGATGTGCTTTTTTCTCTCCCTACTGGCTCCTCCTCTCCATTTTAATGTTCGAAATCCATTCGGGGTCAGTGTACTGTAGTATTTAAGTGACCACCAAAAAAAACTGGCGGGAGTAAAAGGTATGCACTTGCTGGCGTGAACTGAGCGTAGGTCATAATGTATGCCAAAGAATGTATCTGTGCGACCAACAGGTTAAACTGGCGTGAATACGTTGTTGTTGTTATTGGTGATGGGCAGAGTGCAAAATCAAGCGTAAACGCATGCAGGTTCGCATTTTGATGTGAGAACATGAAGTAAATCCATGAATCTCGTGATCAAAACACCACATGGTTCCCCTTTTCCCGCATAAGGGACAAGTATCAATGTATGCGTGTTTGAATTACTTGGAATTTAATACACGTATTACGTGACAGGGAGTGGCCAACCAAAGCTTTCTTGTGTGATGGTGCAGATGTTTGCCATTGTGGTTTTTACACACGCCTTTATCGCTCGTGCATTGTTCACCATCTTGGGCGCAAGCCACCCGCTGTAATGTCCACCTTTCGGTAGACATTACATGACTGGTGCTGACACGGGTGTCTTTATTAAGTCTCAAGTGTTCTGTCACTATGACTTCTCATCAGTCTTTGACCCTTCTCGCTGACAAATTTCTTCAGTTGTGTTGACTTTAGATTGAGAGAACGGTATACAGAGGTTTTAGTTTTCTGTGAAACAAGATATTTTAGTCAGCGATTCAGTTCAATAGATGTTGATGCTGGGTCTGGCTAATATAGCGTTTTCTTTGTGCTCTTTGTTTATACAATCTCCATCTCCTTGATAGGAGCTTTCTCAGATGGTCAAAGCTCTGTGCTCGCAAGTTAGCCAGCTTCAGGGCGCAGATCTGGTTCGAGCAGAAATCCCATTCTCTTCTTCCTGCTGGAGGACTTCCTCGTGCTATGCCTCCAAAGCATCCCCGTTTGTAACATGGCTGTTTTGCCTGTGGGGATCGAGGGCACCTTGCAAGGGACTGCCCCAATAAAATGCAAAATGTATTCTATGCGTCTGGCTCTGGTTGCTGTACTGTTACTCTTTCAACAAGGTACATTTGGGTTAGTCTATTGCACTTATACCTTTCTTTATCTATCCTCCCTTCGGGTCCTGACCCCAAAAGGAAGGTCTGCCACGTCAGAGAGATGCAGTGCCGCTCCATGAGCCGCCGGATGGGACAGCCTTCTCTCTTTGGGGCCTTACTCGTTTTGCAGTCCTCGTGGGTCTTCTGTTTTAATTTCCTCTGCAGTTTAACTATGCCATCCCTGCATGGGAACTTGGTATCACATTTGACCCCATGACTGCAACTTGCGCCTTTTGAGCTGCTCGGAGTTATGTGGATACGCTGGCCTCAAGGAGAGGGGTCCTATCGTCCCATCTGCGCCCCTGCCCTTAGAGCTACTTGCCACCGCAGGTCATCTAGGGACTTCCCTCACAGATATGTGGGTTAGGGGTCCCGAATCGTTTTTAGCAGGTGAGCTGCATAAACACGTGGCTGGCTGGGACAATTTGACTTAGAGCCACCCCCAACAGGATCAAATAATCTCCTGGATAAAAAAACAGAATCAAAATTCACGAGTTCGTTACCCGTTCTGCAGTACGTATCAGCACAAACAATTTAACCACAGTTTTCTGCCTGACAACATCTTTTCTAATGACAAGTCCTACATCTCCCATGCTCAAGTCATATCTGACAAGATTGAGAAAAAGATCGCTATGGGCACTATCACTGTCCTCTGGCGGGTACATGTAGGTGAGGTTCCACCCATTCACATAGTCATGCCATTTAGCATTGAGCCATCCAAGCCATGTGTCGTTCATGTCCAACAATACCTCAATTGTTTTATGAGACATTGCCCCCTTAGACTAGACCAGGTTATCAATCTACCACATCTTATCACATGAAACTGGACGACAAGTTCGGTTTCGATCACTTCCTCTTATCTGAGGACAGCCAAACCTTTATGGGCGCGTAATGGGGTGGCTGGTGGATAGTACGGAATACGCTTTGCCAGGGATGGAAAGAAAGTAGACTCTTGGGTCCATGGTCACCTCCTACGTTCATGAGACTGGCACCACCTTCTTCACAATTCATTGATGACAGCACGTAGGGGAATTCTGGAGCCCTGCTCCTCCGGTGTGTAAAAGCGATCAAGCAGCACAAGCAGGGGTACTTCTGGAAATTGCTGTCCTTACAGAGTTGGGGTATTTCATTAACACTGAAAAATCGCTCGCCATTCCTTCCCGACCGCTGGTATTCCTGGGACATCTGGTTGATACCATTTGGGAAGCGTTTTCTGTCCCTGAGGACAAAACTTTGAAATTTATCACTTTGCGTGACTCTATTTTGTGAAAAAAGTGGGTCACGTTGAATACCCTACAGCGGTTAGCTTGATGGTCCCTGCAGCAAATTTATATACTCGCCAACATTTCTCAGTTCAGTCACTCCACTAGATCTATTCCGATGATGGGAGCTCTGCATCAGGAAAGAGAACACTGGCACTTCATCGATAATTGGGAGGGATATCTCCCATGGCAGAAGTAAGAGCACAGAATCATAAAAGTGGTCTTCTCAGATGCTTCCCTCGCCCAATGGGGTGAAATGCTATTGACTCCCAAAGGAGTTTGTACAGCAGGTGACTACTTCGCACTTATGTCCAGGTTTGCACGCAGCTGCGAAATTTTCGATTTTTCGTGGACTTGCGAAAAATCGCTAAAATCGCAAGGTCGACGATTTTTCGCGTTCACTTGCGATTTTTCGCAGTTGTTAGTCTTGTTAATGATATAGGAACGATTATCCTGCGCGAAACTGATCAATCTCGCGGAGCGATTTTCATGGTTTAGCCACTGCACTTCGGTGCTTTACCATGACACCGAGACAGAAAGATTTGATGTGTTTCTGGTTTCGTTTACTCAAATATCTTCGAGCGTATGAGTTTGTGAATTTCATAATTCCGTAGTGAGCGACTTACAGTATCTTACGTTGCTTCAGTCGTTTTCAGTTCGCCATAAACAGTGAATGTCTCTGAGGTTCCTTTCAGCAAGCGACATATCCTATCTTATGTTCGCTTCAATAAAGTCAACCGATTGTAAGCAAACAAGCTATATATACTTAACCTTCAGTTCACTAATAAGACCGATGGACTACACAAATTGACTTCACATCACAAATTTGCATACCTTCAAAACAACTGGTGTGTGTAATTTGAAACTGTCACTTACGCATGTCATGATGCCATCCAAAATCAAGAACTTTCGAAGGTTAATGGAGGAATTTGTTAACTCTCAGCCTATTCTTACATCGCTTTCATTCAGTATAAAACTTACTTCTATCGATTGAAAACATATATACCAAAGAAAGTTGACTAGCCATTTGTTGCATGTTGACAACGCAACGTGTACGCTTCGGATCAAAAGATTGGCAAGTTTACTCTTCTCAGTATTCTGCAATCTCAATTTCTACAGATCACTGTCAAATTTAAATCGCAGACACACGAGAGCAATGAAATAATATTAGTTAACTGATCCAGCAGATGTAACATCAATGTATGTATATCCCTCGTTCTTATAAGCACACAACACGAGATAAAACATAAATCTATGAATATCCCTCGTTCTTTAAGCTCCCAGCGCGAGATTTACCAGGCATATATGACTATCCCTCATTCTTTAAACTCCAAGCGCGAAATGTAACTTGAATTATGAATATCCCAAGCTTTATGAAACATCCCTCGTTCTCTGGGGGTGGACGTAGGAGAATGCACGAGCAGAGAATTGGGGGCGATTTTATCCCCGTCTCTCTCAAGCAGGCCTGGCAGCTTGGCAGCGGCCTGGCAGATTTATACTGAAGTCTTCGCTACTCTAGCTTGTTTAAACTCAGTAGGAAAAGTTTAGCCATTTCAAGCCTAACAAAAGCCATCAAAAGGAAGAGGAAACAACTTCAGTCCTTTGTGATAGTCTTCAGGGATCATAAACAGAAAAACAAGCGGAAAGAAATGTTTCATCACTGCTACATGTTTGCTATAATCTATGATTCTTCATCGACAAGCTGGAAGCTGAGAAATTCTGTACTACCCATGCTTTTTCACGGCTGGAAATGTGAAAGACGAGCTTTTGATTTTTACCCGTACTTCCACAATTCAAAGATGCTTTCTTTCTGCTGAGTGGCCTTCAATTCAAACATTTACATCATAAACATTTACATGGAAATGATAATCTTCCTAATGAAAGACCATATGGGACATGAAACAATCTTAGGGAATGCGAGACAATAATTATCAGCTGGATTTGAACAAAGGCCCTTGACAGATATTGAGTGCTGTAAATTACAAGTCATTGCTGATTTGGGGTCAAGGATATTGAGCAAGATTTCAACTAAGACTTCCACGACAATATTATTCCATTCTACCATCTTTCCTTCATATAATTTTAATTTTCACTGATGCAGCATCACAGGAATTCCTGATCTTGGTCATAAGTTTCCATGACCACGTAAAACATCACACAAAGGACAAAAGTGTAACAGTCTGAAACAACATTTTGTTGCCTCCAGCTTAATCACAACAACAACTGGATTTGTGAGTAAACCAGTATTTATTTACCTTTAATGCTACTGGTTTTGTAACTTAACTAACTAATTACCATCGATAGTAAGCTATGTTCTTACAATAACCTTACAATACTAGTCACGATAATTCACTTGATTAACAACTGCGCATGGTTACTGTACCGTAAAATGATTCCACTTTGTATTGCGTATGACATCACTTGTCATATAAGTGGATTCCACAGTTGTGTTTGGGCCCTCTATCCCAATCGTTACACTGCTTTCAGTATTTGCAATTTTTGCAGTTTTTGTAAAAATCGTAGGTCTTATTGGAGCCTCAACCTCCCGTTCGACAGCTTTTCACTGACTCGACGAATTTTCGAATTTTTTGCAGATTTTACAATATTCACAAAAATAGCAGTTTTCGCAGAAATCGCAGTCCTTGTCGGGGCCCTCTTTGACAGGTTTACATCGGCTCGATTTTTCCAATTTTTCGCAGATTTTACAACAATCACAATTGCAGTTTTCGCAAAAATCGCAGACCTTGTCGGGGCCCTCTTTGACAGGTTTACATTGACTTGACGATTTTTCCAGTTTTTCGCAGATTTTACAATAATCGCAATTCTCCCAGTTTTCGCAGAAATCGCAGAACTTGTCAGGGCCCTCTCTGACAGGTTTACATCGACTCGGAGATTTTTCCAATTTTTCGCAGATTTTACAATAATCGCAATTCTCACAGTTTTCGCAGAAATTGCAGACCTTCTCAGGGCTCTCTCTGACGGGTTTACGTCGACTCGACGATTCTTCCAATTTTTCGCAGATTTTACAATAATCGCAGTTCTCCCAGTTTTCGCAAAAATCACAGACCTTGTCGGGGCCCTCTTTGACATGTTTACATCGACTCGACCATTTTTCCAATTTTTCACAAAAATTGTAATTCTTGCAGTTTTCGCAGAAATCGCAGAAATTGCAGACTTTGTCGGGGCCCTTTGACAGGTTTCCATCGACTCAACAATTTTTCCACTTTTTTGCAACAATAATTGTAATTCTTGCAGTCTTCGCAGAAATTGCAGAAATTGCAGATCTTATCAGGGCCATCTTTGACAAGTTTCCATCGACTCGACGATTTTTCCAATTGCTCCCAAAAATTGTAAGTTTCGCAGTTTTCTCAGAAATCGCAGACTTTGTCAGGGCCCTCGTTGACATGTTTTCATCGCCTCGACGATTTTTCCAATTTTTCGCAAAAATTGTAATTCTTACAGTTTTTGCAGAAATCGCAGAAATCGCAGACCTTGTCAGGGCCCTCATTGACATGTTTTCATTGTCTCGACGATTCTTTCAATTTTTCGCAGATTTTACAATAATTGCAATTCTTGCAGTTTTTGCAGAAGTCGCAGACCTTGTCGATGCCCTCTGACAGGTTTACATCGACTGGACGATTTTTCCAATTTTTCGCAGATTTTAGAATAATCGCAATTCTTGCAGTTTTCGCAAACATTGCAGACCTTGTCGGGGCCCTCTTTGACATGTTTACATTAACTCGACGATTTCTCCAATTTTTCACAGAAATCACAGACCTTGTTGGGGCCCTTTGGCAGGTTTCCATCGACTCAACGATTTTTCCAACCTTTTTTCCAAAAATTGCAATTCTCGCAGTTTTCGCAGAAATCGCAGACCTTATCAGGGCCATCTTTGACAAGTTTCCATCGACTCGACGATTTTTCCAATTTTTCAAATTGTAATTCTCACAGTTTTCACAGGAATCGCAAAAATCGCAGACCTTGTCGGGGCCCTCTTTGTTATGTTTACATCGACTCGACAATTTTTCCAATTTTTTGGAAAAATTGTAATTCTCACAGTTTTCGCAGAAATCGCAGACCTTGTCGGGGCCCTCGTTGACATGTTTTCATCGATTCCACGATTTTTCCAATTTTTTGCAAAAATTGTAATTCTCGCAGCTGCGTGCAAATCTGGACATATCTCCTACTTTGACGGTGAGATCATGTCTGCCAACGTTGTCGCTTTGTGCCTTTGAATCTGAGTGACGCACATTAATAATTGATAATAATTAAAATTTATATAGCGCCTATTCAATTCTGCTTTAGGCGCTTCACAAAGAGGTTAAGAATAAATTAAAAAGCTAAATCAATGTGCAAACCAAAGTTAACCCTACTAGGAATGATAAGGTTTTTTTAAAAAGATAACTCTTAAGTTTAGATTCAAAAATACTCAAATTGTCATACGAACGGATTTTGTCAGGTTAGCTGTTCCAAAGGTCAGGAGCAGAAACAGCGAAGGCTCTAGACCCATAGGAATTCAGTTTAAAGTTAACAGAATTCAGGCGTAATGTGGAAGATGACCTGAGAGTTCTGGATGGCGAGTAGTGGGTACCAAATCTTGTATGTAGGTGGGGGATTGTTGGTGTAGAGCCTTGAAGGTGAGCAATAGTATTTTGGATTTAATGCACTCAGAAACAGGAAGCCAGTGGATGTCAGACAGAATTGGGGTGATGTGATCGTATTTGCAGGAACATGTAATTAAACGGGCAGCAGCATTTTGTACATATTGAAGCTTTTTCACAACATACTTCGGCAGATTATACCAAAGAGAGTTGCAGTGATCAAGCTTGAAGGACACTAAAGTAATGGACGAGAATCTCGGTGGTCTTCAAAGATAAAAATTTCCTTATATGGGAAATGTTACGCAGATGATAGAAGGCTGATTTACAAACAGAATCGACTTGAGGAAGCATAGTCATAGTGCTATAAAAAATGGCACATGTTGATAATGGCACATTATACTTCGCTTGGGAGGGACAAGGGTCCCGCAACCAAGCTGTCAACTCAAAAATGAACCTCAACATTTCACTTCACTTGGAACTCATACCCAGCGAGGAAGAGTAATAAGGTAAGAGCAATATTTTTTTGCCTTTCCTTGTCAGACATGAGCCTTGTATTCTCTTATGCCAGTTAAGCCGAATAAGCTTTTATTTGATATTGACAGTGAATAACTTTTGAAATTGTTATGTCCATTACAACCGTAAAATTAGTCTCCTACACATTACCTTGAAATGAATGTACTGTACCTTTAAATGTAGACTGAAATAAACTATTTTCTAAATAAATAAATAAATATGGCATTTTCCCCTTTTATGGAACTATTTGTGTCGTTTTGTCATGAAAAGTGAAGATCCTTGTGAGTGGGTGTGAGATTTTCTGAGAAATTATATTAACACCGAACGATCAGGCATAATTCGTTTTACCACGAATATAATCTTATTTTGACTTTCAAAGGTGCTTAGTAAAAACAGTAGTTTTGTTAAAAAGGAAGGCGAACATCATTTGTTGTTTGTATGCTCCCAACAGGTTCCTTTGTTAATAAAAAGCGCTATTAACAAAACTTGAGCTCATTCTCGTCCAGCTGTGCAAAAACGTTTGTGTTTTATTTTTGTTTGATTTAATGAAGCTGTTCTTCAAGCTGCTTTAAGAATTTTACGGAATCCCTTTTGTCTACACACTGTAGTTTCTTAAGTCCTTAAGGCACAGATGTAAGCGATCATCAGCAAAGCCTAGATAAAAAGAGATGAACATTGTTGAGCTGAAGCTGACAAATAACAGTATAAATCGTCTTAAACCAGCCGCTCGGCTAATAAATGTCAATGCGAATGACTTGTTTTCATTCAAGTACGTCATATTATTACCATTCAACATACGTTTGCTATGAATTCTAAAATTTTGACTTCTGCTGCTAGATAATTACAGGCACAACTTTTAACCTCTTCGGTGAACTTTAGTAAATTAAATATGTGCGACTAGGGTGTCATTTTTGAAAACTTTTGCCAAACCTCGCGATTTCTTTCTTGAACCCAATCTGAAATTTCACCGCTTTGCAGTATTTCTTCTCTCTGTAAAGTAAGCCCTAAAGATTCATTGTCAGATTTGATTTAGTTTCTCCATAATAATCGACGATTATTTAAATTAGTCGCCTGGGACAGAGGCCCCTTGGCCCAGATTCTCAATGGGACGATCAGATGCAGATCTGTTGTTGATCGCTTTTTTGCACCATTCCTCGCTATTTAACTAAACAAAATATTTTCCATAAAAGATAAGAACTTAAAAGTATCTCTGCGCAGGTTTGGCACCAAAAATGTACAACATCCAGCGCTGCCAGCTTAGATTTCGGATTTACCCGTACTAAAAAAAAAACAGTTTGAACTGTATTTGCATTCTCGCTTTTTGAAATGGTGATAGGAAACCACCCTAAATGACCAAAACGATTAAGATTGAATTTGCCCATTTTCTTGTAGTGAAAAAACTATTCCCTATGGCCTAACCTTCTCCAAAAATGGCTAATTTCTGTTGATTATTTGATAAAATGACAACAAATGAATATGTAACGATGAAATTCAAGTTGCGTCCAAATGCAAATTTACCAAGAAAAAAACATGAACTGCAACTGATCAGTCCTAAAATGCTGAAGAGAAATTAGATAAACCAAAAATCACACGAAATTATTGTTCGGATTATAGCTTGCTAAGAGAAAAACATGACGTTTCTTTGAAATATAACATCCGGTAAATAGAGTGACGTACTGTAACTTCGCTTCTAAGGCCGTTAAACGATCATGCACTGAATACAGTGTAAGTATTGGACGGCAATGGAGTATAACGATTGGACAATTTCATCAAAAACAACAGTGAGCTTTAATGCAACACGATGTTGGATGAGAATGATTTTTCCTTGCCAAGTCATACAACATTCGTACCAGTTTTAATTGACAGTTTTTCTTGAAAGCTCCGCCCTTCCTACCACCCGCCCGTTTGTTTTAGAACGCATTTAAAAACAGCGTGGTTTTCTTTTCAATATAGTTCAAGTTCATTACTATATAAACTGATATTAATGAACCTTGATGTATTATGCTCAATCTGTACACAGAGGTGCTACAGTACTCATTGACAAAAGTACCTTCATTCCATGTCACACAATGTTCAATCGTTTGAATGAGCCACTGTATTGTTAAGTAACTGTAGACATCCAGTCCAAAGTGCGAGAATAACAGCAACAATTGCTACCTGTCTGTTTTACAATGCATCCTTATTCCTAGGCAAAGTCCACAATAATTTGCCGTGCAATTACTAGGTTCTACAAGGGTTCCATTCACCTTATCACATGTTCATCATGCACATGTGCTCCCCTAAAAACGATATCCACTGCCTTTCTCAGCCTATTCCTTCAGGGCTTCGGTTCCGTCACAACTGTTTTTTCACACAGTCCCTTGCTCTAGCTAGCTTACTTAGAACAGGATGCCTAGGCTACCAACGACTTCAAACTGTCACTGCGCTGCCATTTGTGGCTCGGCAAACACCGCCCCTCGACATACAGATTTCAACGCCATGTCCACCGAATCATTGCGCCTCTTGCTAGGAGAACATCACCTTCAGCAGACTGGCAACTGACAAGAACTTATCTTGCGGCTTGAAGCCCACAATTTGGGCCAACAACAACGACCAATGTTCCAGCGACCCCAAATGTCGCTGATACCGTTCGAAGCAATGAACTGGCCAAACTGACTGCTTCCATCGTGGAGGAAAAGATGAATTGGCCGGTGGAGCAGAAAACACTAGACCCAGCCTCCCACCTAAAACAACTTGCTGAGTGCAATTGTCAACCTGGATCCATACCTGCAAGCTTCTGTTCTCCTCACAGTTTGTATTCAGCTTCCAACTCCCTGGATGTCTCGGATCCTACCCACGTTGCGTCTCTCCACCCCGACTTTCTACAAGCATCTCTCGCCAGCCATCTGACGAAGGCCAGATCTACTGCCATCACAAATGGTGAGTACATGGACTTTGCTTCACTCTTATCCCTGTCCTCCCTTCTCACTGATACTATCAATTCCCAACTTAAGAGTAATAATCTCAGATTCTCGAACTAGGTCTGGCCACGGTACCTCACCGATTTGGCTGAAATTTTGCATGTAGTCTTAGTTTTGAGTCCTTACTACGAAATGGATGTTCTAAAGTTCCATCGATTTTTACTTTGAGAATTATGAACACGACCCATTTTGAGCGCCTCCGAAGGGAATCCAACATGGCCGATCAAAGGAATTCTAGTCACTCTTCCTCGAAACTTACCATAAACTTTTAGCAAAACGGGTTTACACCACTTTAAAGAACTATCCTGTAACTGCTGTTTATCATTCATTATATTGCAAACCTTCAAATGTTTGGTA
The DNA here is from genome assembly GCA_964017195.1 of Siderastrea radians. Taxonomy (NCBI): domain Eukaryota; kingdom Metazoa; phylum Cnidaria; class Anthozoa; order Scleractinia; family Rhizangiidae; genus Siderastrea; species Siderastrea radians. The sequence continues at coordinate 39,201,185 of OZ024890.1, forward strand.
ATGCACGAGCGAAACGTTTTAATGTCCTTCAAGGTTGCTATTAGGACACCTAAATTTACTGCATATTGAAAGATAAATATCTCCCATGGTATATCGATTAAAGAATTAGCTATAATGCCTGAATGTAGCTATTATATAGCTGTTTTAATAAAGCAAACAAAAAAATAGGCAACTTCAGTGGTGCGAGAGAAAAAAATCAGCAAGTTGCTATTAAATTGTGATTATCGTACGGCCTTCGACATTACAAGATAACGACAGAGTTTTGATCATGTTAAACGATCGACTTGAATTAAGAAGCATTTGCTTTTAAACAACGGTTAAATACTTTCATACATTCTAGGAATATCGCTTGAATATAATATTTCAAAGAAGGATCACTACTACTGTTTTAAAATTGAGTATTAACCTTGATTGGAATATTATTTCAACCCGCCCGTATGTAAGCTACGCGTTCGGCCGCTACTCCAATGACTACATATCAAGAAACGTATTTATATTTTTACAGTTTGAGCTGCTTCATTATCGAGGCAATAACAAGAAATCATATAAAACATGTACAGATGGTAAACAATGTCAAAGTTGGTTCGAAACTGCTTACCGGTTCTACTGAGATACCGGAGCATTATGCGTTGACCATTTAGGATGTTTTCAGTCTCCGTGATGATTTCCAACAGTCGTCAGCATTCAGACAAGTAATTTCAGGACAAGCAAAATTGAAAACTTGGTTACATTTCTGTATTTCGACTGGTGTGATATAAAACTGACACAGACAATCAAATCTGCGAATGGTAAAATCTTTGGTAAACTGGAATCTTTGCTAAGATCAATGTCGCAATTCTCTGTCTGCAATGCTAATTCAATTATAATCATGTAGCTATTTTTAAAAACTAATTTGCAAATTTGATGATTCAAGATAGTGTGGAAAATTCCCCTTCGCTTCAATTTTAACAATTGTTTCAATTATAACTTGTTTTAAGATAAATACTACCAATGAAAAAGTACTTTGGGGGCGTGTTGGCACGCGAATGTAAAATTAACAACAGACAAACAAACAAACTAATTAATCATATATCCCGAGTCAGGTTAAATCTGTAAATACCCTTATTAGACGGACAAGTACTTTACGGAAAGAAAAAACATTGTGGCTTGTCAATAACATACCTAACAACTTAGAATAATCTCTCCCTTCATAGCTTTGCATTATTTTAGCTAATTATATATTTTGTGGAAAACAATTTATTTTATTAGCAGACTAATTTTTCGCCGTTTCCCACGACTGAAACGAACAACCCTGTCACTTTTTCCATCGATCGGGAATATTTGTTTCCCAGAACAGTTGCCGTTTGTCATGTCGGAGTCATGAAGGTAAGCTCTTCCAATATATATATATTTTTTCTTAACAGTTTACACCTCTCGTTTAGTTAATAAGGACCGTACAGCGTAAAAGACAATAACATTGATGTTTGAACGAGCATGGACGTTACTCGGTTAACAACTTTTACGTGATTCATTTAGGTGTTTGTCATTTTATGACTATCAGTTCAAACGGGGAACCGAAAGTACTTTGTTATGGCAAAGTGTGAATTTTCGAAGTTTGTTGGTGACTCTTGTGGTCAAGGTGCGTCATCTAATGTCACAGCCGAATGCATTACGCTTTTGGAGTGCGATAAAGACATAAAGCTGCATTTGAGAGCTTTCAAAGTGATCGACGCCGCGTTTGGAAACGAGATGCAATTGATCTTTGCAAGAGCCGGTAATTATAACGGAATAACTATTTAGAATTTTTTGTTAACCTAGCAATAATAATAAAACTGAATTACTTGTTTTCTTTTCTTCGTATTGGGGAATGTGTCGCGTTATAGTTTCTAGATCCCTTTGGGAGGGGGAGAGGGAAGAAGCTGCTGGAACCTGGGCCCTTTTTAGGGCTCAAAACCCTGGTATCGATATTTTAAAGCTTCCTCTTGTAAAGAGTTGCTCATCTATTATCTGTCTGAAAAAATGAACAAAGAACTGGACCCCTTGCCAACTATTTTTATTTGTAATAGTAGTGTTAAAATACTTTCCATAGGTGTATTTGAATTGACTGATGAACACGAGCGCGTGACAATCTGTCCTTGCCATCATGACAGTTACGGAATACGTTGGAGGTGTAACAAGACGCGTTGTTGTATTCAGGAGGAATTCAGTGGACATTCATCACAGCCACCTAAGGGGAGTCGTGGTGTTACCCTAGTTCAAGCTAAAGCCTTATATGCGGAAACAGGAAAAGTTGTTCATATTGGCTCGCGTAAGTTCTTAACATATAATTTGAAGAATGCTAACAAAAGGGTTAGTAACACCTCACGCTGTCTTTGTCGCCATCATCATCATCATCATCATCATCATCATCATTGCAATGAGGATGCCAGGGCTAGCGAGAATAGATAGGTTGCTAACCGAAATGCCTTGACATGTAACAGAATTGATGCCGGTTCTTGAATTTAGAAAAAAAAACCTTTTAAAATAACCATTTTTTTCTTCATTTAATTATCTAGCAATATGCCCACTGTGTAGGCAAAAAATAAGTCAGATAGCAAAAGCTGCTAACGAAAACAGTGAGAACCAGGAAGTGTATGATGATGAGGAGGAAGAACCCAGAGCAGATGGAAATGAAAAGGATGAAGTGGAGAAAGAAGAGAATGAGCAAAAGAATCGTTGTCCTGAGGAAGAAATTTCTTATCTTCAAAAAAAGCTCGATGAAATGGATCTGCAAGCAATTCCTGTCCAAACAGAGTCCGGGTTGGAAGAGTCAGTAGCTGAATACCAAGGAAGCACGGTAAGCCATGTATGCCTCATTGGTTAACTGTTACGTCATCTGCACGCTGATGTTTAGCAACAAAACGCTATAAAAAACTCCGTGCTTACCGTTTTTACTCGAATAACTGCCTCCCTCGAATAAGCGCCGCATTTGGGACAAAAAGTTAATAAGCGCTGTGGTCCCGATGCGGCGCCTATTTGAGGAATTTCGTTGAGCTAAAACACAGCTACTTAGCAACTATAAGCAGCATTGGAAATTTCTTTTTATCAAAGCGATGTTGTAGAAAGGAACTGAGATCATAGCTGAGTGAGGACACCACTTATAAAGTAATTTAAAAGTGGCGGAAGAGACGAATAATGACAATCAAAAGACACTTTAAATAGCTTCTGTAAAATTTTCGCACAGATAAAAAGGAAAGATTTCTTTGTCGCGTCCAGTTTATGTTAAATAAGTGCCGCCCTCGGCTAAGCGCCGTATTTGAGGCGCGAAAAAATAAGCGCCGGGGTGCTCTTTCGAGTAAATACGGTAGCGAGAAATCAACGAGAAAGCTGTATGACAGTTATTTAATATTTACTTCTAAAGACGAAAAATTGAGGTTGATTCAGTTTAGTACACGCTGTGTTCGTACAATAAGCCGTTCAGCTTCCCTTTCAATCGCTCCATCGCAAACTTTCACATTCGCGTACGTTTAGGTTCTTTCGCGAGCCTGCTGCTGTACTGTTAGGTGGTAAGTTGGTTAAAAGTACCGTACAACTGAATTTAGCCTGTGAAATTCGCCATCAAAAAGAGGCGTTCGCTCGTTCTAAGCGATCTGAGATCTTGTTTGCTTACTTATAGGTTACTTCCCCTGAGGCACAAGACATGAGATTTACCCCACATAGCGATGGTACATCGAATCGCGAGAGCTTGATGGCCGATGCTCTCAGATCGCACATCAATAGCTATAGGAAAATGAAACTTAACGATTTCAATGAAAGCTGTGGGTTACCTCCAATAAGCGAGGTAGATATTGATTTCTCTTCTGTTTCCGAGCGGTCCAGGAGGCGATATATTGCTGAGACGCGGGAAGTGATAGAGGTGGTTCTTAGAACATTGTCGCCGAGTCATGCCGCGGAATTGTGGGAGGCACTCACAGCCTCAAACAAGATGCGCGAGGTCTTCAATCTCCCCAAACTTGAATTTGACCAGAAGAAGCCTGACAGTGAAAGTAGTGACAAGTACATCAGGGCCCTTGTTGAAGCATATGAGAATGCGTCCAGTAAAAATGTCAAGAAACAGGTTCTTTCCATCATAGCAGACCTCACCACCCTTGAGGGAATCCGCAAATATATTCCAGGCTTAACTAAATATATGTTTTGTGAAGCAAGAAAGCACCGATTGACTTGCGGTCGTGGGGCTCCCGTCGTGCAAAAGGCCATCGTTCGTACTAGATTTGACGTCAATCAGTTGGATCATTTTCTCAATTTTGTAACTAGCCCTTACATCGCACAGGACCTGCCATTTGGTGAGCGGTTGCTAAACTTGTCATCTGGAGAGGTAATTCACACTCCAAACGTCATCAGAGTGTTTGTTAACGAAAGAATTATCGATCAGTATTTACAGTATTGCAAAGAGTGTGAAATGACCCCGCTCAGCAGAGTTACGCTTCGCCGCGTCCTGTCCGCTTGCAGCGCATCAGTGCGAAAATCCCTTCAAGGGCTTGACTACTTCATTTCAGAAGGAGGCCTTTGACGATTTGCTGAAGTTAGTTGACAACCTTATCGACTGTGGGATCCAATCAAAATATGCTCATGATCTTCAAAGAGCGCTCAAGTCAGCGAAAAGATATCTCAAAAGTGACTATAAAGTAAGTCTTCTGCTCAGAATTTAAAGATATTGTATGTTTTTAGCCAACTGGGCCTTGGCCATTTTTATCTAAGTATCAGGTGATATAATTATTTATACGAAAATTCGTGTGCAAAAGGAGTGTTACCGCAACCAAGAGACAAATTCCTTCGGTTATAAGCAGTGAGCTGGTTTATAATATCATTCAGTTGAGGCCCTGTTTTGAGTTTTAGGGATAAAAGATAACGGGCAAAATTATTTTAGGGATAAGAGATAACGTTAAATATTAAAAAATTACTTGGATAATGGGTAAAATGAGATAGTTTTAAGGATAATAAAAATAATTACAACTTCGGTGATTTTAAGGATAAGGGATAACCGCTCCCTGGTGTCATAAGGATAAGGGATAACCAAACACCCCGGAATAACAAGGCCTCATTATTGTTCACAGGGCTTTAATTCTGTCTACCGACATATATTAGAGAGCTCCTTGTTGGGGGGTAAATGTTGGTTTTAAACGTAATTGGGTTAAGATCTTACACAATATGAAAAAAAAATGTGTATAAGCGTACTGAAACTCTGAAATATAACGATCTAAAGCACAAATCACATGCGGGTCTTCGGCCGTAAAACGCTCATGACATCAGGGTCTGAGGTAGCCCTCCTCGGTGATATGAGCTTTTTTTCAAGCCAAAAAAAAATGATGAAGCTAAGACCGTAGGTTCATTCGCAAACATGCCTTAGTTAATTTTTTTGTAATGTTTTTGTAATGTTTTTTCTTTAAACAGATCAACATTTCCTCAAAAGCATGCGCGCCACCGAAGAGGTCGGACGTATTCTGTAAGCGGCGTCGTCTTTCCCGTCCTCAACCTAATTCAACAACGGTTATTAATCCGAAATGCGACTCTTTCTTTAAACAAAACGTGATTCATGTCCAGCAAAGGCAGAAAACACAAAAGAGGCGACAGGGGCTCGATGGAAGAGGAGAGTAGTACAAGTATCGCCAAGAAACAAAACATGGCGGCACGTGCTGAGGCTAATTTGGATGAAAACATTAAGAACGATGCCGACATTGAGCCAGAAGAAGAAGAAGAGGAGGAAGAAACAACTCTTGAAGAAATCAAATGCCTTCTTGTTGGGGTACAGCAAACCCTTCATGATATGCGAACGGAAAACCGGAAAATGGCGGCTGAAATTGCCGAATTGAAATCTTCTTTCAACAAGCACTCAACCGAAATAAGCACGTTGAAGAAAGCTCTAAAAAACGCACTCGATGACAACGACAAGTTAAGAAAGTCGGTGAATTCCCTTAAGGAGAAAGTAAATGAGCAGGAACGAAATATCGACGAACTCTATGGTCAGCAAGATGACCTTGAACAATACACGCGAAAACACGCGCTTGAAATACATGGTATTCCAGAAGATCTGTATACTGCAACGGATGACGTGGTATTCAAGCTCGGCGAACAATTAAATGTTCCCATCACGAACGAAGACATTGATATTTCGCATAAAATCTTCAGCGGAAAAAACCAACCGAAGGGCATTATAGTCAAATTTATCAGTCACAAGAAAAAAGCTCAGCTCTATAGAAAGCGGACTGAACTCAAGAATGTAAAGATCTCCGACCTTTTCCCGGTCTGCTCGACTGCTGGTGTTGTACAATCCACGCGAATTTTCATCAATGAAAATTTAACCCAGTACAGGAGAGGAATCATGAAAAAAGCGAACAAGATGAAGAAAGATGAGATGATTCAGAGTGTATGGTCCATGGACGGTAAGCTGTATGTTAAAACTTCTCCAAGTGGAATGCCCGTTAGAATCTTCTGTGAAGATGACCTGAACACCCTGTAATTTCTATAAGTTATTGTTACTTATGTCGCTACGGAACTATTATTAGCACACTCTATCTTAGTCAACTAGAAATAAGTGAGGATAGGAGATGCTTAATGAGTCTTGCGGACTGCATGCAATTAGTTAATATCCTTGTAAACATGTTGCGTGATTCCGTGTTGTGCTTGTTATGCTATGTTTTTGTTTTCAATTTTTTTCAATTTACATATAAGAAATCTACGATGAACTCTTCTTTCACACACTCCAGCTACCATAGTGTTTTATACAGCTAAACCATGATCGTGCAAGGTAAATGCGATGTATTAACTCTAAACGTAAGAGGTTTGAGAAACCGTGTAAAAAGGAGAAGCATCTTTTGCTTTCTAAAAGATCAAAACTGCGATGTATATTTTCTGCAAGAGACATATTCTGAACAGAAAGATGAAATTATTTGGAGAGGTGAATGGGGAGGTGACATTTTCTTTTCACATGGATCATTACACAGTAGAGGAGTTTGTATTCTAATGAACCCCGCACTAAATTACACCTTTGAAAATATTCACAAAGACCAAACTGGCAGAATCATTTCGATTGATTTGTATTTCAACGAAAACAAACTTTCTTTGTGTAATGTTTATGTCCCAAATGACCAACGTCAACAACAAGCTTTTCTACATAATTTAAGCACATTCTTGATGTCCAACACCGATATTGAAAATCTTCTAATTGGTGGTGATTGGAATATTTCATTGCAAGCTATCGATAAAAAAGGTGGAAGCCCGTGGAAACCTACAACCTCTAGGGAACAATTGGTGACGATGATGGAGGATTTTGACTTGGTAGATGTTTTCAGAGCGAAAAATCCAAACAAAAAAAGCTACACGTACGAATCAAAAGCGCTTAAGCTATATTCGCGCCTCGACTTCTTTCTACTACCACAACATCTGATCCATTTGGTTGAACAGATAGAAACTCTGGTCTCTAATGCTCCGGATCATAGAGCAGTAAAACTTAAATTTAAGTGTTCTAACAATAGAAGAGGCCCAGGGCTATGGAAGTTCAACAACTCTCTCTTGGATGATGAAGAATATGTTAATTTGATTAGAGGAAGTTATTCTTCCATTAGTGAAAAATACGCTGGACAAGAAGACAAAAGACTGAAATGGGAACTAGTTAAATTGGAACTGAGAGGCCTTACAATTCCTTATGCCAAAAACAAGGCGAAAAATCTTCGTAAAAAAGAAAAGGATCTTCAAACGAGACTGAGTAATTTAGATCAACTCATTTCTAATAGTGTCGACAGTGCCCAGGTTAATTATCTGGAAGTGGTATATTTCCAGTTGAAACAGGAACTTTGTCTAATCTACGAAAATAAGGGAAAGGGTTCAATCGTTCGCTCAAAAACAAAATGGACCGAGCAGGGTGAAAAACCGACAAAATACTTCTTCAACTTAGAGAGACGGAATTATAATCACAAAACGATCAGGGAGTTAAAGTATCCGGATGGTACTTTAGTGACCAAAGAGGACGAAATACTAAAGGAAACTGAAATATTTTACAATGATCTCTATACTTCTTCTACTAGTGTAGAAAATGCGTTATTCCAATCTTTCATCGCAAATTTAGAAATACCCAAACTTGAGGACTCGGTGAGTAGTGAACTAGAAGGTGAGATCACTCTTAGGGAGTGTAAAGATATTCTATGCACATTTAGTAGCGGGAAATCACCCGGCGAAGATGGATTTACCTGGGAGTTTTATAACTGTTTTTTTGATCTACTTGGTCAAGATCTTGTCGACTGTTTTAATGCTTCGTATAGAGCAGGTGAAATGTCACTCTCCCAACGGAGAGGCGTAATAACACTTATACCGAAAGAAGATTCGGATCTTTCTACACTTGCTAATTGGCGTCCGATAACGTTATTGAACCTAGACTATAAAATTGCATCAAAAATTATTGCCAGGAGACTAGAAAAAGTTCTAGCTCTTCTAATCAATCCTGACCAAACAGGCTTCATTAAAGGAAGATACATTGGACAAAACATTAGGTTAATTAATGACATCCTTGAGCAAACAAAGCTTCAGAACATTCCTGGTATATTATTACAGCTTGATTTTAGAAAGGCTTTTGACACAATTGAATGGGAATTTATACAAAGAACAATTGCACTGTTTAATTTTGGGGAATCCATTCAACGTTGGATCTCCATCTTTTACACTAACACAGAAAGTGCAGTCTTGAACAATGGCTTCTGTACAAATTATTTTTCTCTCTCAAGAGGAGTAAGACAAGGTTGCCCTTTATCCCCATATCTGTTTGTTTTGGCAGTAGAACTGTTGGCGTGCAAGATCAGACAAGATAAAGAAATACAAGGTATAAAAGTTCTTGGTAAGGAGCTAAAATTAAGCCAGTTTGCTGATGACACCACCCTTCTTAACAGTAATTGTAATTCGGTAAAACAAGCAATCGCTGTGCTAGAGAATTTTGGCGATATCTCCGGCTTGAAACTGAACCCGTCGAAAACCAAAGCTTTGTGGCTGGGATCGTGGAGACATAGAAAAGACAAACCCTTTGGATTTCAATGGCCTGAAAAACCAATCCGTGTGTTGGGTACTTTTATTTCTTACAACGAGAAAGAAAATGAAAAATCCAATTTCACGTTAAAACTGCAAAAGTTGAAGACCATCTTTGATGTTTGGAACTGCCGGAATCTTACACTATTTGGGAGATGTCTTATAACGAAAAGCCTTGGCATCTCGCAACTGGTACATACAATTTCTAGCCTCGATGTCCCCCGGGAATTCCTGGGGGCGGTAAATTCAACCATTTTTAAATTCATTTGGAAAAATAAAAAGGACAAACTTAAGCGTAAATTGATGATCTTAGATTATGACCAAGGTGGTCTGCGGGCTCCTAGTATAGATGTCTTAGCAAAATCATTAAAGTTAGCTTGGATTTCCAGACTTCTAACCGATGAGCCAACCTGCAGGGAATCTTGGAAGACGATTCCTAATTACTTTTTTGAAAAATGCGGCGGTTTAAACTTTCTATTACGATGCAACTACGACAAACATTTCCTAGAGCAGATCGATCTGCCCCAGTTCTACAAATTAATTCTCTTGTATTTTCTGGAAATTAAGGAATCCTTTCCAAACCAGTCCGGTCAGGAATTAATTCTATTCAACAACAAAGATATTCTTATCAACGGTCGCACTATTTTTTATAGGGACTGGTTTGATAGAGGCATTTATCTCGTACGAGACCTTCTAAAATCAGACGGGAAGTTCCTTTCCTACACAGAATTTGTTCAAAAATATGATCTAAGATGCAACTTTCTCATTTATTTTCAAGTAGTTTCTGCAATACCCAGGCATCTTGTAGAACGTGCAATGTCATACCCCGTAGACAGAGCAGGTTTGTTGTCAAGCACTATGTTTCACCTCTCCCCAGAGACCTCCATCAACTTAACCAAAATGAAAAACAAAGACTACTACCAGCTCCTTGTAAATAAAGAAAAAATTGAACCGAAGGCCACCTCTAAATGGGAAAGAGATCTGCAAGTTGGCCAGGCATCTCTACAACCTTTTTTTAGTCGCGTAAGGAACGTATGTAGAGATAATAAGCTTAGGGAATTTTACTTCAAACTCTTACACAGAATAGTAGTCACCAAAAAGGAATTATTTCTTTTTGGTGTGGCAGAGGACGCAAAGTGTCCATATTGTGAATTGAACGACTCCATAATTCACACTTTCCACAATTGTAATTGGAGCCAATTATTCTTCGCAGAGGTGATAAAATGGTTTAATAAAGAAAATGCCACCTCTCTCACCCTTTCCCCAACTGAATTAATCTTCGGTAAAGACAAGGATAACATAAACAAAGAATTACCGGTAGATATTATTAGAAAGTTAAACTTCACCTTGTTATACGCGAAATATTATCTATACAATCAGAAATTATTAAATAGAGAGCTGTCATTAAATGAATTTTTAGCCAATGTAAAATTTAAATACAACTTCGAAAAATTTAAGTGTAGTTGAAGCGATTTACTAAAAAAGAGTGTATTGAAAGACGAGTAATAGTATTGTAATTTGTAATTTTTGAATTTAGTGTGTTTTTGAATTTAGTGTGCTATTTGTATATTTTTTTGTATATTTAGACGATTTGTTGTGTGTATTTTTTCCTTTTTTTTTTCTATTGAAATAAATAAAAAAATCATAAAAAAAAATCAACATTTCCAGCTCGCACATTCCAGATCATTGCAGTACTTATGCTTTGAGTGATCCCAAAGATTCAAGATTTACAAGCAACTGCGACCACGACCATGATCTTCTCTGTGAGTGATGCGAGGAATTGAAAACTACGCTATCTGGCATAGAGGCGGCAATTTCTAATGGTTCCTTTGAAACAGAAAACGAAAAAGACGACGCCCAGTATGTGTTTCAAGAGGCTGTGACAGCTATCAACAATTGGAAAGCACATCAGCTGCGTGTCGTTAATCAGGATAGAGCGCGCAGCGACGTGATCGACTGCCTAAACGAGACAAACATACTGCTTATTCAAGACTGGGCAATGAAATTTCTTCCGAGACTGTACAGGGAGTCTCAAGGGGAATGGTTTGGCAAAAGAGGCCTTTCGTGGCACATTGCAGTCGTCTTGAGAAAGAAAGAGGAAGAAATTGAAACGTAAGCCTTTATCCATCATATAGTGGAATGTCGCGCCCAAGACAGTGCGTGTGTAGTGACACTCATGGAACATGTTCTAGCAACACTGAAGAAAGAGAACCCCAAGATAGAAAACGCATTCGTTCGTATGGACAATGCAGGGTGTTATCATTCTTCCAGTACAGTCCTGGCTTGCAAGAACATCAGCAAGCGGACTGGTGTTTTCATTCGACGTCTGGACTTCTCGGATCCACAAGGTGGGAAAGGTCCTTGTGACCGCTTTGCCGCCACTATGAAAAACCACGTGCGCGCTTACGTAAATGAAGGCCATGACGTAATCACAGCTGAGCAGTTTCAGGAGGCAATGCTCTCAAATGGAGGAGTTCCTGGGGCCAGAATTGTTTTGCTTCCAGATCCTTTGTGTGACAAACCTACTTGCAAGTTCCCAGGCATCAGTAAAGTAAACAACTTCGAGTTCAGCAGTGACGGAGTTAAAGTCTGGAGGGCGTACCAAGTTGGTGAAGGAAAGCAATTCTCATGGTCACAATGCGAAGGTAAAAAAAAAACACAAGTTATCCACTCTGTCACTTTTTGCACAGTCAACATATCCGTCCTTGCTGTGCTTGATTTTAAACTGAAATCGGGTAAAAATATGTAGATGAGGATTTAAATAATAATCCGTTCGATTGCTTATTCTTATTCAAACAACCCTTACTTATTTTAGTGTTAAGCTTACATTCAGTTGTAATGCCACGTGACAAAGAACAGATATAGGGGCGGATACAGGATTTATCTTAGCCGGGGGGTGCACCACTAAGGAATGACGTAACTGACAAGTGACGTACACAAATGCTGCAGAATACTAGTTATATAAGAAACCCGAAGGTAATCTCAGGAGGAGGGTGCGCTTCCCCCTCCCCCTAGATCTGCCCCTGAGATACAGGTCTCTCAAAAGTCTTTATGCTCTTTTGACCGTCTTAGATGTAGATATTTCTACGACAGACGCCACAGACGTGACATTCTCTGAAGGCGGATTCAGACCGGTAAAGCCAAGAGAATCTAAGAAAGGTCAAACAGCCTGCAGTAGCCAAACCATCGAGCCCTCGGAGGATAAGGGAAGCGATAGCGACGATGATGCTGATAATATGGCATCAGAGGTTACAGCTGAAAATGCAGAGAACTGTAAATTGTTTGCCTGTCCAAACGAACGCTGCGTCAAAACTTACCAACGCTATGGATCGATGGTAAACCACACACTGTATGGTCAGTGTGTGTTTCAACCTGAGAGGGAGTCACTTTTAGATACAACGAAAATAATGTATAGTAAAAAGTTGTTAGGTGATAACAATACCCTTATGGTAACTACAGAAACGGCGACCGTTCACTCAGCATCATCATCAAACAATATGTTGTATCCGGGCTGGGCGTTGAGATCTACCAAACCGTCGAAACCTTTCAGTGAGAAACAGAGACGTTTTCTTGAGGAAAAGCTCAAAATCGGCGAGACGACGGGAAGAAAACTTGATCCCATAACTGTTGCACGACAAATGAGAGTAACCAGAGGTAGCGATGGGCAGCGACTGTTCACACCAGAGGAACTTTTGTCTGCCAAGCAGATTCAAGGCTTCTTTTCCCGCAAAGCAAAATCTAAGATTCGGCCGGATGTACAAGCTGAGGGAGATTTCGTGGCAGCCAAAGTTGAAGATGCCATGGTAACCGTGCGAAATGAAGTGCTAGCACAAACACAGGCCAGTCATCCATTCACCTTTGACGGACATGATCTATGTGATCTTGTTGCCAAGAAAAAGCTAAGTAAGCTAACATTACCAGTGCTTCGAGAAATGTGTTCCCACTTTGAACTTGAAATCAGTGGACAGCAAATACCCCGCCGAAAAGCACCATACGTGGAGATGTTGGAGAAACATGTGCGAGGTTGCTCTTGCTTCGACGCGCCAACTGCGAACTGAGCCGTACAGAATATCCGTCACGCTTAAGGAACGAGTCTCCGATCGTTTCTCATTCCACCAATTAACAATTTCACGCCAAAAACTTTGCGTAATGGGGCATTCATACAAAAGATGAACCAAAGTTTCGTTGGGAAAGTTGCAGCGCTCACAGCGAGGTGACGTTTTCAGTCCCATTTTAAAAAGGCGTTTGTTTGTAGGAAGAATACCATGAATTATTTTGTATTGGAAACATCTTAGTTTGTTTTCTACTGTGACTTTAAAAGGCAATTGGTAGATAGCTTTCGGGGATAAGTTAGACTGTACTAAGTTTTACGCCTTAAACCATGTTCTAATCATCGCAAAATATCACATTTTCCAGGCTTGGTTGGATAACAGCCCCCCAAGCTTTGAAATGTTTCATCTCGTTCTCAAAGACAAGATCCTTTGTGAAAGCAGAATTGCTTTTAAGAACAACACCTTGTCGAAATTTAGATCAAAATGGACAACATTATGCGCTTTAGCCCCTCAAAATGTTTCCACATAGAATGTGCCACCTGCTTTTTTTTTCCCATTTCTTTTTTTTTCTTGTTTTCGTTAAAATTGTAATTAAATTAATCTGTTGTAAACTAATCTCTGTACTTGTACTTATATGTAGTGAAACGGTGTAATTTTTTCTCTGTATTATCAATATTGTATCTGTTTTTTGTACGTCTTTTTTTTTTCCAACATTCAATATTGTAAAGTCTTATTTTCTTCAATAAAAAAATTAAAAAAAAAAAAACTGCGAACTGAGCACAACATTTAATTATGTTGTGTGCCGTCTACAAATAAGTGTATTGTAATGTGGGGTAGAGTAACCTGTGATTATCAAGCGCTTTTTTGTGGCGAAATTTAAAAGAAAAAAGCAGTTCTTGTTTTTTCTCTATTTCCTACCACTGCGAATAAAGAATGCCTTATCACAGGTTATAGGGTTGAGCCACCTGGTCTCATTCTACCCAGTCCTCCTCTCTACCTATTCCATCGGCAGCCGCCTCCTGTGTGATCCAGTTGGGATATATGGATGGAGGCTTGTTTGAAAGTTGGATACACAAATAAAACGTTCTTACTGTGCAAAGGGATTATTAGCTGGTCACAGTAGAGTCAACAGTCTCTTGGTCTATTCCAGGGAATTCTTATGAGAAAATTACATCACCATCTTACAAGTAACAAAGAGTACTGTAGTCGGTCCATAATTTGTTCTTCCAAAGCACCTATAGGTGGAGAAAACTTTGAGTTCAAAAAGAGTAGACAGATTGCAACCCAGACAGAATTTCTGATCGTATCAGAACATGTATGAAGTGAACTTCCCGATCGTAGGGAAGCAAGTAAAAGTTACAAAGTGATTGCCATATTGTCGTATAAACTTGCGTCATATTTTCAACAGAAACCATGTTTATTTGTTGTTTTTCTTTATTTTATCGATTTGTTATTGGCTTTTTAAATCGATACAGATGAAACTGCTTCTCATTAGTAACTGGTCGCAAAGGGACAGAAATTATCTGTTTATCCTCCTTGGAGTGGGTTAGTTTTATGAGAATTTTTTTAGCCTCTGTTGCAAGAGTATTTTCCTGTTAAAAGTAAGATCTCTATTTAATCATTCCATTATCTCATAAAATGCCAGCTAGGTTGGGTCGGTATTTTGTTTTGTTTTTGTTCATTGTTCGGACGACTTAAGGAATTACCCCCTCCCCGCTTCCCCCGCTTCCCCCGCTTCCCCCGCTTCCCGACCCCTTTGGAAAAAATGATCGGTCAAGGTTGTTCGTTTCACGTCACTCCTGAAATGAGTAAGAGTGTCACACAACACGTAAACATGCAAAACCGTCGTTGTGGATTGTGCCTAGTAACTGCAAGAGTAATAACTGAACAAAGTGAGGTAGCCTCAGCTGTGGATAACGCAAGGTAAATGATTTAAGCCGTAAAAGTAGTTACATAAAAAGTTTTAAACAAACGTACGTGTACAATGTGAGACAAGAATATATTGAATGATCTCCCTGTCGCTGTTTACATTTATGCTAACATTATTACCTTTGCATTGTTAGATCTGCATTTAACTGAATATATCTTCTTATCATATTTTTGCTATTTTGTTGCTTCAGTGGATAGAATGAAACGTTTTGCTGATATTTTAATTATGTTTTCATCAGGACCTCATAATTTGGATCTTTACTATCGATGAGAATTGAACATTTCATGATAAGCGATCAAACCCCTCTTAGCTTCTTAGAAATGATGATTAAAAATATTTCCTCTTACATATAGTCATAAATAGTCCTTTGGAAGCAACAGGCTTACATTTAGCTGCAATTTGTTGATTATAGCATTTATTTAAACGCCTCATCAGTGCTTCGCCGCCATCATTATTCACTCCCATTGTTATATTTATAGCCGAACCTTGACAACTTGAAGATTTTTTTTCTCGCCTGCAAATAAAGTTGCCTATTTTTTTATTTGCGTTATCGAACAACCTATAAATACCCTGCACTCAGGCTGTGTGGCAGATTTTCGATCGATGTACCATGAGATATCGGCCCCTCGATTTACGGTAAACTTATCATTCTTAAGACTCACGAAGAAGCACGCTAGAACATTTTGCTCATTCACTGCGAAACTCTCATTTTGAAAATAACATTTGTAACAGAATAAACGTTTAAAGATAGCTCTTTAGGCCATTGTTTTTTATTTTTGGTAAGAGTTTTTGGTATGCGCGGAGGTAAATTGAGAAGAAGTCCTTTCATCCGCCATATTGGATAGCCTTCGGAGCCCTTCAAGACCGGCCATGTTCATAATTCCCAAAGTAAAAATTTAGAAAAATTAAAAACATCTATTTCGTGGTTAGGGTCCCAAACCAATACTACATGCAAAATTTCAGCCAAATCGGTGAGGTACCGTGGCCACGACTTTTTAATATTGTCTGAAAATCAGAGATCATGTCTCTTAACCTTAAGGTGGGTGATCAGGGTTTGACTATTCCCCTCCCTTGTCCCCCAAATGCCCAAAAATCACCACCATTGAGAAGTGGCTCGATGCCTTTGCCATCTATTTTGCAGTTATAGTTTATGCTTATCCCTCATGCGCCGTGGACCTAATTGCACATTAGCAGCTAATTCATGACGGGGCACAGACATTCTCAGGGATGGCATGGTATGTCTACAACGTAGAATTCAGAAGGCGTGTTCCTCACAACCTTTCTATTAGGTGGGGGGAGGGGGGGGGGAACACGATGTCCAGCTATATTTAGATACATATACTAGCGTCCCTAAATTTGGATGCCGATCACGTGGCACCACAGATGACCTCTCTGATGCCTGCCCTCTATCACACCCTAGGTCTCTCCCAATCAGATCTGTGCTTTAACTTCAACAAAGGCCGACCTTGTGCACGCCTCCCCTACCATTACAAGCACAGGTGTAACCAACCAGGATGTTCAGCAGCCCACTCCAGGGAAGACCATGCAAAACTCACCCGCCACCACTCACCCGTCTCACCTGCCTAAGTTGGTCTTCAAGCTCTAACAATTCCTGCCGAGGACACTCCTAAATATCTTTCCCACCTCTCTCCTCCCACCCCCATTGATATTGCCAAATTAGCATCTTATCTTCAGGGCCACCCAGATCAACTGGCAGTTAAACACCTCATTTCTGGCTTCTCCCAAGGTTTTAAAATTGGCTATTCAGGTCCAAGGGCCCCCAAAGAATATTCTAATCTTCACTGTGCTAAAAGCAACCCATTGGTCCTTGACAAAAACTTGCTGAAAGAACTTACCTTGGGCCACACAGGTGGCCCTTTCATCGTCCCTCCCTTCCCAAACCTGCATACCCCATAATGCCCCATTGGGGTTATTCCCAAGAAACATTTCTCAAAATGGCACACCATATTCCACCTTTCCTAACCCAAACACCGCCCCACCAGCATAAATGCCCATATTTCTGCCAAGTCCTATTCCCTGCAGTACATCAAAGTTGACAATGCAATTTCCATTCTCCAGGAGCTTGGACAAGGATGCTTTATGTCCAAACTAGATATATCAGCCTTCCGCAATTTCCCGGTCCACCCCTCTGACTGGGAGCTTCTTGGTATGAAATGAGAAGGGCTCTACTTCTTCGATATGACTCTCCCCTTCAGTCTCCAGAGTGCACCCTTTCTTTTTGATGAATTCTCTTCCGCCTTTGAATGGATCATTCAAAATCAAAAGGACATCCCCAAAATGATCAAACTTCTAGACGATTTCTTTTTTGCAACCCCCTCCCCTCCCCGGAGGGGGGGCATCGGGTTTTGTGGTTTTGGCCATTTTTAGATTGGTTTTTGGTTTTCGCAACAAAAAACTGCGGTTTTTCGGTTTTGGCATCTTCTGCAGTTTGCGGGTTTTCCTTCTATTAGCATTTGGTTTTCGGTTTCCGGCAAATGTACTAGCGGTTTTTGGATTTGGTATTCATTGGGGTTTTCGGTTTTTCCCATTTGGTTTCGGGTTTCTCTGCAGTAATTCAGAGCTCAATTATGCGTCCCAACCACTTGCCAAGACCCTGCTGCTAAGGAAGTTCTCGAATAGCCTTCAAGACCCTTCTACGCAGTCGTTATTTAATAGGAATGGGTGACAAGCCTAAATATAGCATCTGCAGAAAGGCTGTATCTCAAATGTCGCGCGGCTCAAATAACATCCATTAAAGACTTTGGCCTTGAAGTAAGGACCACTAAAGCTAGTAAATATGGCTGCCAACGTGGAACACAATCTCGAAGTAATCGTGGACTGTGTTGCTTTTTTTCTATGAAAAGGGGAAGGGCGGCGAGAATTTTAGAAAAAAGTTTCGCTGTAAAGTTTAAAAAAAGAGAGGAGCCTACAGAAGCTTAAGAACACTGTCTGGTAAGTCAATTGAACGACCTTGAATCAATATCATCTACATTACAATGAATGAAAATTCTTGTTGACCCTTGTTGATCCTAAATGACCCTAACTGACCGTCAAATACTTGATAGTGTAGCATGATGTAGGCATAAAAAATACTGTATACACTGAGAATACACAATATTTAAATAAGTAATTCGGTTAAAGCAGATCACATGCGGCCCAAGCTGCCACTAAAATGTGTCCGAATCTGTCGGGAAAGCAAGGAAACAGAAAAAGATACAAGAACTCTTTATTTATTCGGGAATGGAGATCAATGGACAGAACGCATCGATTTGACTTTCTCCGTCCATATAACACTAATAAAACAGGTTTCCTGGCCATGCAAACCTTTATTTTGGACCTCTGATGTAATTCACTTCCTGTAATTAAACCAAGCCATGACCTAATTACGCAACACCTTTTCGTAATGGTCACGTCTGTTTTGATGCTAATTGATCTTATTGAGTTGGTTGTCTCTTTTCCAGAATGCCTTTTCTTTTTTTTGCTATTTGCCCTATTTTAATATTTTTCTATAATAGTTAGGGCTTTTACATACAACATTGGTGCTTCCATTGTCTTTCACAGTGAATTTGCTGGTCTCAGAGAAACCGCAAAGAATTTAGGACTGGGTGATTCAATTGAAGTCCAACTTAACAGGTGTGGTATTTTTACAAATTTTAACCAGTGGCGTTTTAGAATTAAAGGACCATAGAGTGATTAATTCAAGTTTGTTCGCTCGAAGAACGCTGGTTCTTTTATTAAGAAAGCAATACGGTCAAGATTGACTCGATACCCAAGGAAGTTGATTATTGAATTCAAGGAAAAAAGTTTACAGACCTTTACACACAACGTAGTTACAAGCATTGCCAATTCGAAGATTATTTAATCATAATTAATTAAAAAAATCAGCTCCAAGTTTAAGCCTTTCAAGGCTATGACGAGGATTAGGGGTTCATACATTATGAATATGAACTAAAATATGAAAATAAAAGGGCAGCATTACCTGTAAAAGAACATGCAAGGAAAAAGCACGTGAGAGAGTAACAACATTTCTTGATGTATTGCCAAGGGTATACTGATATAGGACAAGAGCTACATAACTTATCTTAAAAACAGACGATTAGCTCTTACCTTTGAGAGCTCATGACATACGCAAAAAAGTAATGGAAAATATGTATTCATGATGTTTCTTATTAAAACACAACAGATTTTCAATGTATAATTTTGTAAGGGAATTTTGTCAACAGAGAAACAAAACAGTGCACGAACGGAGCACATAGCCATCGACACTGATCATCAGTTGGCACTGGAACTGCCAGAAATTGTCAAAGGAGAAGACAAACTGCAAAGTAAGCAAAAATGTTTAAAATTGTCGTCTTCATAATGAAGTTGTAGTGAATAATACAGAACTTGCGTTTCATTTATAAAGTGAGTTTCATGTAAAAACTGTCAATCTCCCCCCCCCACCCCCCCCCCACACACACACACACACAAATATTTCCTTAATATCTCAGGAAAGAAAAAATGGTAACTGGGTGAGACATGGAGTCCACTGATGAATTGTTGTTTCCGTTTCAGTTGCTGTGTACCCAATTACGACATTGTTTGGGAAAAAATACCCCACAATTACAATGACTACTGGCGATTCGAGCTCTGGCTCTGCGACCACTTCACATGAAAGTGAAACAACTAAAGAGCAAACGAACGTCAAAAAAGAGGACAGTAAGTACATTCTTAAAGAGGAGGAAAAGGAAAAACTAAACAACGGTACGTTGATTCTTAAAGAACCCCCAAAAATATTCCAGGGCTTATGAGTATATATTATTAAGAGGTGAATATCAATTGCGTTAATTATGTGAAGTATGTGTTGTGAATTCCAAAGTTCTGTTAACAAAATACGAGTATAAGCAAAAAATTTATACACTGGACGTTAACGTTGGATACTTTTTGCTGAAAGGAATTCTCAAACTATGTAGATCGAAAAGTGGACAGTAACAGCAAAGATAATAAGTGTCTTTCCACTTTCAGACCTTGCATTTAGAAATGGCAGTGCGATTGTGAAGTGTGACAAGCACACCTACGTGTTAGTCCGTCGTAAACTTCAGTTCTGGTCGTGGAAAAATAGATGTGGCCTTTGCGAAACGAACATTCAGCTTCTTTGTGACACAAGTCATGCTGGAAGATTGTCCAGCTTTGACCAGCGTACCTAAATGTTGTGACTACAAGAGGTTGATAAAAATAATTTAAGAAGGCCGACATTGAAAAACCTTTTTATTTGTTTACTTTTAGAGCATTTCTCCAAATGCAAGTCTCAGCAACAAAAACGAGGTGATGCGAATAGCAAAAGTCAAGCCACTATCTACCTGACTGGTGCTAAATGCAAAGAGACTTTGGAGCCATCTGGACGAGTGTCTCAGAATAAAAAGGAAAAGCACCTGCAGAAACGTTCTGAAGGTCTTCTTGAAATCGAATCAGTCCTTGACGCTTCGGACTGTGAAAAGTAAATATAATTTCGCTATATTTGAATATAATATAATATAAATACTATTAAGCTATATTTGATGTAAGAATATTCATGATGAAGACGAAGCACCTGCTGAAACGTTCCGAAGGTCCTCTTGCAATCGACTCAGACCTGGACGATTCGGACTGTGAAAAGTAAAATAATATAATTTCGTTTTATTTGATGTAAATATACTCATGATGATTGCTTTAAGAAACTGTTATTTTTTAACGAGTTGTATTTCCTTCAACTAAAATAAAAGTTGAGAGCGGTTATTATAATTCCCTTGACACTTTTGAGTCTCAGTTTTTAGGTATCGCTATTTATACATTCCATCCAAATTCTCCTTAAGAATTGAAAAAAACCTTCAATCCAACGTTTTAAAGATACTTATTAGCTTTCTCGAATGTGAAGTCAACATAATATGAGTAAGGCATTCTACACGTCAATAATCGGACTTACTTTGCTCTTTAGATCATCGCAGTGGAGCAGTGATAACGACAGTCCTCAAAATTTTGATTCTGATCACTACAGCGACTCAAGTAAAGACTGTTTGAAAGAGTTTGAATTAGAATCCGAATTGGATGAAGATGACTTATTAGAGGCGTGTTCTTGCTGTTGCTATGAAAAGGCGTGTGACAGCGAAATTGATGAAAACGATTTAAAGACTGTTTACGTCGGCATTGAGCAATCAGATAGCCTACACGTAAAGGTAAATTAACTTATTAAAACAGGCAAAATTCAGAAGGATCGAATTTTTTACAAGTTTTTAAATAACGTTGTACAGATAATGTATAATCTGTTCCACCCGTATGACCGTGCGGTCACTGAGTTCTTTAACACCATAACATACCTTGGAGGTAAGGCTACAACCTGTTTCATAAGAGGCCCTATGAACCTTGATAATGGGAAAGACAGCCACCGAACAAAGGAAAAGAAAATGAATCTCGGTGGACCCTCGGTATCAGTCTGCAGAAAGTATCAGGCCGGCTATACACTAGATTCCGGCGTAATAAAGGCTTTTTCTCTTGCCTTTATTGAACAAGTGAAGGACGACAGTGACTGTGCTCTTCTTCTCAAGTCGCATAACGTGGAAGCGACACCACATGCCTTTGCAAATGATGCTATGTCTTTGAAACCTGTGACAGAATTTGATTCACGCCTAAAAGAAAATGGACTGAAATTTAAAGTTGATCTCGCGTATGTCAAAGAGCATGCTAATCCTTCTCCTCCTCTGTGAAAACATGATAACAGAGGCAGTCCTTTCATTGCTAACAACCTTGGACAACAAATTCAGCTTACCTTGTGCAGTGGACTGCACAACTCAGAAAGGAAAGACTGGAGAGGCAATGGCAAAAGAATTTGAAACTCACAAGAAGACAGTCCAGCTCAGCAGAATATATTGAAATTAGAGCATGCTAGATGCGAAACCTTCTGTAACGTTTGCTTTGACAGCAAACATGTCTGTGAAGAGTGTAAGAAAGAGTCACATGTGCTACATCCCATTTTGAGATGCTCTGATCACTGCCTTGATAATGGACTCATTTGTAGACGTATTGTCTTAGTTTTGTCGACAGATGGTGAGCAGGGTAACAAGTCAGCGTTTGAGATCATCAAGTCCAAATTTGAGAATGAGCAAATAGATCCATATTTGTTGCTCCTTACGATTTTGCCTGACTGCCCCCATGTAGGCAAAAGTATGAAGGCATCATTTTCAAACTGGTGGCTGAGATGTGGGGATGAAAGATGCAACTTTTCTCAACTAAGAACCCGACGAAACAGGTCGGACAACATAACTAAAGAAAGGTTTGCAAATTGATTCCGAAGAATGATCATGTGAACAACAAGGATCGACAAGAACCTTCTGCCGTTCTTGAACTGAGCAGCCAAAGGATGACTGGAGAACTGAGCCAAATCGGTTACATCTGCCACACCATTATCCCAGAACTGGACAAGTTCACGCAAGAAAATTGCATGGGGATGATCCCATCACCCATAAGTATTGCTGTAGCAAATTATGGTTGGATTCTCTTCGTGGCTTTTGATGCGACGTCAAATACATCAACATTGTACGAGGCTCCTCTGCACAGTCCAGTTGATAAAATCATTTCCCTTAAAAAAGGCAGGAAGGCAAAAGAAGTTCATTATTCTCATGGCAACCCCTTTTCGGGCCTGTGAAAGTGGCCCAGTCAAAGCAGTAGAATTGTTTGCCCAATTCTATTGCGATAACATTGAAAGGAAAGAAGAAAGCTGAGCTTGTAGGGATCACTGATCAGCTGAAAGTTAGTTCTGTGGGAAGTGTGCAAGCGATTAAGAGTCGTATCGAAGAGCACCTCAAGAAAATTGAACAGAAGTATGAAGGTCTTTCGTCCAATATAGAAAACATCTTTTTTCCAGAAGATGATACCCAACCATTCTTTGAATCAATGGTGTGCATGGACAACACCTAAGTATGCGGCCAAAAATAATGTACGTGGCCAATGTGAGATTGTGCAATTAATTTTCCAGAAAGATGGTGTTAGGCTTAAGTGTATTGAAGAGAATGCTTTCATGTCCTATGATGAAGGCTTGGGAAAGGTACGCAGTATGTGCATCAACGAAAGCTGACTCTACTTGTCTTACCATCATGGCATAAGTAGATTAGATTTGTCAACAAGACAGCATTCCCTCATTCTTGATGCCCCAAATGATCCCTGCATTTTAACTAAATTCGGTCCTGATCTGCTCTTCACCAATCGAAAAAGCTGCTCAGTTTGGAGGTTGCGATCAACTGGGGACAAAGAGGTTTTCGCTGGTAAAGAAGAAGGCTCCTTGGATGGACCAGTCACGACCTGTTGTCTAAAGCAACCGATGGGAATGGCCACCGAATTTGACAACATAGTGTATGTGTGCGATGCGCAAACAAACAGCATTAAATTAATAAGCAGAGTGACCCACTGCACAAAGTTTCTCAGGGCAGTTGGCGCAATCTACGAAGCTTTCTCTGTTCATAACAAGGGTGCTTCTTATGAGAAGCGATTGGTTTGGTTCGCCTTTGCAAAACTACCCTTGAAGAGCATGAGTATCGAATACATGCCGAGAGTAACATCACTGGCATACTGAATGGTTCCCAAGGCCATGCCTCTGCAAAAACAGTTGGCTCCGTTCAGTTAATGGAGTGGGGCCTACTAAAACTAGCAAACATTCTTGGAGAGTACAACTTCCAATCTCTAAATCTCTTAAGCTGTATGACACTGGACGTCGAAAATTGTCATGCCACCGTCCACGCCAAAAAAGTGAACACGAACAAGCTTGAGTACGCCAGGTCATTTGGTGCTACTATGAAGGAAAGCGTCAAACGTGCTACACACTGGGCTGCATACTATCACACCAGTCGAAGGTGCTGGTACCCAAAGCGTGACACAACGGTGTCTCTACAAAGTGTACCGTTGAGACACCTCTACCAGCAGTCAACCTTTTCCTCGAATGACTGTGATATGTTATGCAACTGGGCCTCAGCGTATGGTACAGCAGTACGGCAAAGGACAGTGCGCTAATTGCAGTGTTTTTCTCAAGGACCGAAATGCAATCATGTTTCGTTGAAATGCATCACCTATGTTTCAAAAGTATTCACCAGGACTCCCTCATCAGCTGTTACAAAACAGATGTGCATGACATGTTACATGATTGAAAAGCACATGCTTTAAGATGGCAGCGAATACAAACATGAACAAGAAACCTTGTGCTCAAGGCGTGCTTGTACATTTTTCTGCT